>CCAG010013797.1:0-35168 GCA_001077435.1 Glossina morsitans morsitans | reverse complement strand
AGAGTAACACAATCATAAAACACTTAAATGGCAGATTTAATCATCGAAAGCACAAAAATAACGATTCAATTATTTTGTAAAAAAAAAACCCTACAGCGGCACACGGTCCACCGTTAAATATCCTACACCACTTACATTAATACATTCATACGACTTTTTAAAATAGCGAAGCTTTATTCGGGAGGAGATCGAAAAATGGACAGATTCGAAATATTGTCAATAGTGTTCGTCCTTGGGCGCAAATATGTTAATATTGTAAATTTCCGCAAAATAGCTCAAAAGTTGCGTCGTGCAGGTTGAACACAAGCAAACAAGACAGACAGACGGACACGTAAGCTTAGAGTGATGCAAAAAATCATTCTGAATCGATTGATATAATAAAAGGTGGGTCTATCTCAAGTCCTTCAGTATGTTGCATACATCCACACAAACTTAATATAGCCTTGTACTACAAATGGTGGTAGGGCATAAAAGTCAAACAGAAGACAGTCTATTCTGATGAACTGGAAAGAGTAATAATGCTAGAAGATAAATAAATATTTTGTTTTTCTTTTTTTGACAAGTTTAGTAAAAGAAATAAGGCAGACAGACGGACAAGCAAGCTTCGATTGAAGCAAAAAGTCATTGCGAATTGATCGGTATAATAAAAAGGGGGTCTATCTCAAGTCCTTCAGTATGTTGCATACATCCGCACAAACTTAAACAGTCCATTCTGACGAAATGGAAAGGGTAATAACACTAGAAGATAAATAAATATTTTGTTTTTTTTTTTTTTTGTTAAGTTTAGTAAAAGAAATAAGCGCCCATCGGACTTTTTCTTGAGAATTTGATTTCAAACATGCGTCTATTAATAACAGTTTATGGTCGTTAGTTTCATCGCCAGTGTGTATGGAAACTGATTTTTGGTTGTATCTTTGCTTTCATTTGAGAAACGTAGATTGGTGTTAGGTTGCCTTTGGTGTTAAAGCCTTGCGTGCCAGCTTTATTAATCTTTCCAGTCATCTCTTTTTCATAAATCTTAGCCGTGACGTATATTTAAATATAAATTGTATAACACATTGAGAGTCATTTGCCAAAAGCTATCTGTTATGTCTATCATTTGATCTTTCCATCGAATTCTGTAAATGCCATTAAATCTTCTCTCATTGTCTTGCCGATGGCCGTAATGGCCGATCAAATGTCGCGCCTGCGAGCCAACCAGATCAACTCAACGACGTTCATAGGTATTATTGGTGCATCCACATTTGGCGAATTTTGCACAAACACAAATTTACATTTACATCTTTATAAAATTCAAATAACATAACAAAAGCGAAGGGCCATTGCAGACGTAAACAATTCGGTAGTTGCGGGTTAGAACGAAATTCCCAAAATTCATTGGATTATTTTCTATAGGGTTCTTCGTTCAGCAACAATACATTATTTGAAAAACTAAATACGGAATTACGATAACTAACAGACTAAACGAGCCGATCTGCACAAAAACTGAACTGGATCATGCTTTTATTTTCAATAACGATATCCTCAAATAAAAAAAAACAACTTTAGGCGCTTTTTGCTTGGTTTGCTTTGCTGCAGTCATGCACTCGACTTTTCGATCCATATGAGCTGTGGGTGCGGATTTATGTATACGTTTTTCGTTTTTCTTTCATATATTTTCGTATAATGTTGTTTCTTATGTTTATTGTGAAAATAATTAAATCTTCGGTATCTTGTTGTTTAACTCGGCTGCATATTTGTAGCAGATTTTTAACTTTAATGTATAGAAAAATATAGAGAAAATCGTGTGAGATCATTGACGTGTAGCACATGAAAGATAGATGTATGTTTTTCTCATAAACATATTCTAAAGTATTCATAATTACTTTTTTAGTTATCGAAAGTCGTTGTAACCTATTCAGCATATCCTTTATATTCGCTAGTCTTTACCATTGTAAAGTGTTGCATATACCTTTATACTTGGAGTCTTACCTTAACCTTTTAACACTTCATGGACCACAATATTGTTAAACAGTATTTTTTCAATGTTTTTTTTTTCGGAGGGGGGGCGGGGGGGTGTGTGTATCCTTGAGATTTGCGAATTTAATCCGACGGAAGTGATATATTATTATTATCATTATTATTATAACTTTAGACTAATGAAATAAATTCTTGGACTAAGCAAAAAAGACCTTGAGCACTAGCAACATAGGCTATCGGCTCTAATTTATAAAATGACATTAGATATTGAGCTTAGTAGTTTTAATAAAGTAATATATTGAATTAATATTCTGAAGAAGTGATATAATTTTAGATCAAGTTATGGTGATTAGCTTTGGGCATATCGATATTGTGCACTCCTGAAATATGAATATGGACGCATGTATTTTGCAAGTTTAAGTTTTCATTATACGATTTTATGGGTTTTGCATCATCAGCTAATGATTTTTATACCTTATTTGTCTAATTTTTAGTGTGTCACTGATTTAAAAAAAATTTTTGTTATTTTTATCAGCTGAACCTCACGAAGATTACAACAGTTATCACAAAAATATTCGAGAAAATAATCAAATACCATACAATAGTTACAAGGCTGTAAAGCAGGAACCGCAACACCTACGACAACAACAACAGCAGCACCAAAATCAACATCAACATCACCAGTTGCAGCAGCAACATCAGCTGCCGCTACCAGGATCGACTCCACCCAATGAATATAATTTAGGAAATGAAGACAGTGACTTAAACAGTAAACTAGATATGAAGGTAGAAAGATTATTGTTATTATTATTATTACTATTATCGTTTTCCAAATTCGCATTACGTTTCTCTTATAAATAGCCTTTAAATTTTCCACGTCGCAAAGTGCAAACAGAACGTTCCTTGACTCTGCCCATATGTCAACGGTGCAAACAAGTTTTCTTAAAGCGACAAAACTACACGCATCATGTTGCTTTATCGGTGTGCGATATTGTTGAATATGATTTAAAATGTTCTATCTGCCCGATGTCGTTTATGTCCAATGAGGAATTGAACGCGCACGAACATTTGCATCGTTTAAATCATTATTTTTGCCAAAAATATTGTGGAAAACATTATGAGACCATACTGGAATGCGAACAACACGAGTACACGCAACATGACTACGAATCATACAAATGCAATGTTAGTTTTTATTGCATATTTCTTAGCCTTTTCCTTAACCTATTTGATATGATGAAATTTCAAACTTCTTCTCCTAGATTTGTTTGTTAGAATTTTCGTTACGTGAAGAATTGCTACAACATTTACCGTTGCATAAATATCAAATTCGCTTCGTTTGTTCGGTGTGTCGTGAATGGTTTCAAATTTTGCCAGAATTACATGATCATTGTGTGGCGGCGCCCAACCTTTGTGGAAAGTTTTACAATAAAGATGGTAAGTTGCTAAGTAGTAAAAGCAGCTGAAATCGGCAGCGCTTTATAATAATCTCATTGTAATCTTTTCAGCTGTTAACAAAAGCCAAAATAACGATTCCATGTATAGCGAATCGTCTAAATCAAGAAAAAGCTCAAACTGCAGCAAAAATCCCATCGAGACAAGCACACAAAAAGGTAACCCGCCTTTCACACTTTCCGTGTCATGTTGAATACGCAACATTTTTCCATATTCTGCTTTTCAGATTCTCAATCAAATAACTCTAATCGAGGTTTTATCAGCTTGCCTGACGAACAAGAGGTAAAAACTGAAATTAAGGTCGAACCAGATTTCTATCCACCTCTAGAGCAAGGAGATTTCGAACGGTTCGATGGTGATTACAATTCTGAGAATTTTTCTTCAACCTCATCAATGAGCAATCAAAATCTGAACTTTTTGCATGATTTTCAAGATAACGCGTCGAGTAGCACCAATTCCTCGTACACTATGCCGCCTGCGAATAACGAAGCAGTTGCTAGCGACGAAGATGCTGTATGTTGCGTGCGTTTGTGTGGGGTAAGCAAATTCAGAAGTCCGACGCTACAATTTTTTGGTTTTCCCCGCGACAACAAGTATCTGCAACAATGGTTACATAATTTAAAAATGCCTTACGATCATCAGGCCAATTACACTCAATATCGCATTTGTAGTTTACACTTTCCAAAAAGATGTATGAATCGTTACTCTCTAAGTTATTGGGCAGTTCCAACATTTAATTTGGGCCATGACGACGTAGCGAATATATACCAAAATCGTGAAATTAGTAATAGCATTGCCATCGGCGAGATGTCCCAGTGCTATATGCCGGGTTGTCGATCGCAACGTGGCGAAAGTAATGTGAAATTTTATAATTTTCCGAAGGATTTAAAAACTTTGATAAAATGGTGTCAAAATGCCCGATTACCAGTCCATGCTAAAGAACCGCGGCATTTTTGTTCACGACACTTTGAAGAGAAATGTTTTGGTAAATTTCGTTTAAAACCATGGGCCATACCTACCTTGCATTTAGGCACTGTTTACGGAAAAATTCATGACAACCCTAATGTTTCGTATTTGGAGGAAAAAAAGTGTTGTTTGCCATTTTGCAGGAAAAGTCGTTCAGATGATTTTAACTTATCTCTTTATCGTTTTCCTCGCGATGAAACATTGCTGCGTAAATGGTGTTACAATTTACGTTTGCACCCAGATGTTTATCGTGGTAAAAATCAGAAAATCTGCTCCCACCATTTTATTAAGGAAGCGTTGGGGTTGCGTAAACTATCCCCGGGCGCAGTTCCTACTTTGAATTTGGGACACAATGACCGTGTGAATATCTATGAAAACGAATTACTGTCCGCTCCTGTTAATCCTGCTCCCAATTCCTTCATTAAAATGTCTAAATATCATCATTCTTCCCATTCCAGTTCCTCCTCTTCCATTTACGATGAAGTTTTCACTAACAATTGCTCTTCATCGGCAAAGTTTACTTCTTCTTCAACACCAAATTCAAATGCTCTAGACCTGGGTGATATGTGTTTAGTACCATCGTGTAAGAATACACGGCACACTGAAAATATTACTTTGCATACTATACCTCGGCGACCGGAACAATTGAAAAAATGGTGTCATAACCTCAAAATGAACTTAGAAAAGCATCACAAAAGTATACGTATTTGTAGCGCTCATTTTGAAAGCTACTGTATTGGCGGATGCATGAGGCCTTTTGCTGTGCCTACTTTAGAGTTAGGTCATGATGATTCTAACATATATCGCAATCCAGACGTCATCAAAAAGTTGAATATACGCGAGACTTGTTGTGTACCCTGTTGTAAACGCAATCGTGATCGCGACCATGCCAACTTACACCGTTTCCCTACTAACCCTGAGCTATTACAAAAATGGTGTGAAAATTTGCAGAAACCTATACCTGATGGTACAAAGCTCTTTAATGATGCTGTTTGCGAGGTTCATTTTGAAGATAAATGCTTACGTAATAAACGTTTAGAAAAATGGGCTGTACCTACTCTGAAATTGGGATACGAACCTATAATTCATCAATTACCTTCGGAACAGGAGATAATGGAATTCTGGTCTAAACCCCCCGCTCCTAATAACGGCGATGAGCTAGGCGAATGTTGCGTATCTACTTGCAAACGAAATCCGCAAGTAGATGACGTTAGATTATACCGACCGCCCGAGGACGCTGAGCAGCTAGTTAAATGGTCTCACAACTTACAAATAGAAGTAACGGAATTATCTTCTTTAAAAATATGTAACCTTCACTTTGAGTCGCATTGCATAGGTAAACGATTACTTAACTGGGCCATGCCTACACTGAATTTGGCCTCTAACGTTGAGCATTTATTTGAAAATCCGCCTCCCACCTCGTCTAGTTATAAAAGAAAAGTGAAAATCGAATGCCAGAAGCCTCAGGAATTCACTAAATGGTCACCGCGCTGCTGTTTATCGCATTGTCGTAAAACTCGGAATCACGATCAGATACAACTTTATAGATTTCCTGTTAATATTCATACCCTAACGAAATGGTGCCATAATCTTCAACTGCCTACAGTGGGTAGTTCTCATCGTCGTATTTGCTCGGCTCATTTCGAAGCAGCAGTGCTTACCAAACGTTGCCCTATAGCTTTTGCAGTGCCCACACTAGATCTTAACACACCCTTAGGTTACAAAATCTATCAAAATTCTCCAAAACTTAAGCAACACAGGATTATTAATCAGCGATGCTGTGTAGTGAACACATGTCGTAAAACTCGTTCTGATGGTGTCCAACTCTTTCGTTTTCCCAATAATCGCGTCATGCTTAACAAATGGCGTCATAATCTTAAGCATCTTCCAAAAGGTAAATTAAGTTCACAATTCCGTATTTGTTCATTGCATTTCGAAAAACATTCAGTAGGCTTGAAACGCCTATCACCTGGTGCCATTCCCACACTAAATTTAGGGCACGATAATTCTGAAGATTTGTATCCGAATGAAACTAGATCGTTCTTTGAACTGGATAAGTGCGTTGTAACGGGCTGTTCGTCCAGTAAAGACATGGAAAATGTTCGTCTTTTTAAATTTCCTCGAGAGGACGAAGAATTGCTGGGGAAGTGGTGTCATAACCTAAAAATGAATACCTCGGAATGTCTAGGCATAAAAATATGCAATAAGCATTTTGAAGCAGAATGTATGGGTCCCAAACTATTATACAAGTGGTCTATTCCAACCTTATGGTTGGGTTACGAGGAAAATGATTCATTGGAAATTATACCTAACCCTCCGCCAGAAAAACGCTCGGGAGATGTTTTGTTCAAATGTTGTGTTTCCAGTTGTGGTAAAACACGAAAGTACGACGACGCCCAAATGAATAGTTTTCCTAAAAATATAAAAATGTTTCGGCGATGGAAACATAACCTCAAACTGGATTATTTAAATTTCAAAGAACGGGAGAAATTTAAGATTTGCAACGATCACTTCGAGCCCATATGTGTAGGAAAGACCCGATTGAATTTTGGGGCCATACCTACGTTGAATTTAGGTCATGATGATGTGGACGATTTATACAAAATAAATCCAGATAAAGTGAAACCTAATTTATTTATAAAGCAATCAACGTACGAGGAAGATCCGCTCGAAATTGGTTACCCGAATGAAAACTTAGTAGGAGAAGAGATAGAGGAGCACATGGAATCTTTCAGCTTACCGCTGGATATATCCAATCTAAAATGTGCCTATATCGAATGCAAAGGCCCGAAGTGTTTGTTGCGTGAACCGTACAGTCTGCCACAAACTGACGTGTTTAGAAGCATGTGGTTTTCTCTAATGAATTCACAAGAAAACTTTGCTTACGGAGAAAGCAAATTGTGCGGCCTACATTACCAAAAAATCTTTGAAAATTGCAAAGAAGAAATGTTTGCTTTAATGTTAGAAAATGACGAATTAAAAGAAGATTTCGAAAAACTTGAGAATGCTTATCACAAGTCGGAGATATCTTTAATTACCAAGAGCTGTAAATGCAGTAGTGAAGAGTGCACTAACTCTTTAATTTTACCTAATATCAGACTCTACCAATTTCCGTACGGCAAAGACCTTCAGGAAAAGTGGTCCTATAATACCGGCATAGAGCCAGATGAACATCGTCGTTATCTAAATAAAGTATGTTGTGTGCATTTCGAATCATACTGTTTTACGTCAAATCAACGTTTGCGGTCGTGGGCTATACCCACTTTAGAACTAAGTCGTTCACAAGGGGATACTTTGCACAAGAATCCCGATCTGACGAAAATCGATCGTCGTTTATGGGGTCCTCCAATTATGAAGTGTTGCGTTCGTGGCTGCAATGGAGAAAATTGCATAGAAGGTGAATCATTGAAGCTGTTTAGTTTTCCATTGGATGAAGATTTACTAAAGAAATGGTGTGAGAACCTAAAAATATCGTCAGAACAAACCCCAATATTCAAAATCTGTTCATTACATTTCGAGCGGCAATGTTACGGCTTAACACGCTTACGTTTGGGGGCCGTACCCACTTTACATCTTGGCCATGCTGATGAACCTCGCCACTGTATTCCAAACAACACTAAAAAAGAAATGTATGACTTGGAACCCAGTCATAATACTTTGAAACAAGTGAAAATAAAAAAATCTTTAGGATCAGTGAAATGTTTTATACCTTCGTGTCGTCGTACACGTTTGCAGCACGGCGTACGTTTTTATACCTTACCTTCCAATTCTAAATTGCGACGTAAATGGTGTCACAATCTGCGTTTGTCACTAAATCTAGGAAAACTGCAGAGTTTGCGCATTTGTAGCTCACATTTTCACAAGAAATGTTTAGATGGTCGCAATTTAAAGCCTTGGGCTGTGCCTACCTTACATCTTGGACATCAAGAAGCTATTTTTGATAATCCTCGTACATTACACGGCCAATATGTGCCACAGTGCGCTCTGTGGCATTGCCGAAATCAAAGGATTTTGAATAAAAGCATGCGTTTCTTTACTTTTCCGAAGAGCGCTGATCTTTTGGAAAAGTGGTGTAAAAATTTAAAATTTTCCTTTGATCAATGTAATGGATGTTTATGCGAAAGACATTTTGAAACTGAAGTTATGAGTTTAAAAAATCTGAGAAAAGGTAGTGTACCCACCCTGAATCTTGGCCACTCGGAGTCATTGGAATTCAATAACTTCAATTTAATTGAAGAGATGAAAAATGCAAATATTTTTGATATTGAAGAAGAAGACGGAGAAGACGCGAACTGTTTTTACAGAGAATTTACAGAGAGTGAAGAGTTCGATTTGGAATCGGAAAGCTTGAGAACTCCCACTAATTGGAGCAATTTAGAAGTGAAAGAATTACGCATCACACTTACTCCTCTAAAACGCGAAGATTTGCCTGAAATTATGTCGGTAGCGTCCCCTTCAGAAATGGAAGAAGAGGAAAATTATATTACTTGTAATGAGTCACGAGAAGAGGACATTTCAGAACAAAGACAAATATTGCGCAAAGACAAGGCGGTGAACAATTTCAATCCCATATGTTGCTTGAAACATTGCGGGAAAGAGAAGACACCTGAACAACATTTGACGACTTTCGGTTTTCCCAAGGATCGTGATCTTTTACAAAAATGGTGCGATAATTTAGGTTTAGAACCTTCTGAATGTATAGGCCGTGTGTGTGTGGATCATTTTGAGCTACGTGTCATGGGCAATAGGCGTTTAAAACCGGGAGCTGTCCCAACTTTAAATTTGGGGCACAATAAACCTCTAATACACACCAATGAACCTATGAAGGCAAAAGTTATGCACGACGAACTTAAGTTCATAGAAAGCAATGAAGAAGAGAAGCAAGTTAGCCAAATTGTGAAGCCGGCTCCACCACCTTACAAAACTAAGCCAGCTAAGCAATCGGTTTTTCGGCTATGTTGCCTCAAACATTGCCGACGCAAGAGAATGCAAGGAAAGATGGGAGTGGCAACATTAACATTTAAAATACCTCAAAATTTAAAACGATTGAAGCAGTGGTCCGCAGCGCTTAAATTACCAGAAGAAGTTTGTAGGCGACCAACAATGCGTTTATGTGCTCAGCATTTCGAACCACATATGATTAACGAAGAAAAAGCCCAACTCAAGTCCAATGCAGTACCCACTCTAAACTTAGGATATGAGCTAAATAAATCTGAATCGCGCATTGAGACGTTGGATCTAGAAAAATGCGATCTGAGCCATTGCGGGCGGGTCGCCGACAATGATAACGTCTTTTTGTTATCGTTCCCATTCAAACCTTTGGTTTTATTGCGCAAATGGTGTTACAATACAAGGATATCTTACAAGACTAAAAATTTGAAATTCCTGAAAATTTGTAACGATCATTTTGAAAAACAAGTTTTTTTGAAAAAAAAATGTCTTCGCTTCAATGCGGTGCCCACGTTAAATTTGGGCCATCCGGGAAAAATTTATAAGAATCCTAAATCGTATAGGTTAAAAACTTTACTCAAGCCGAGGGAAAAATGCTGTGTAATCAATTGTGAAGAAGAACAGAAGAAGATGTATGGGTTTCCAAAAAGCTCTGAGCTTCGTCGCATATGGTCCAATAATTTGCGTATTGAAACCCGCGTGGCCTTGAAGCAACAATTCAAAGTGTGCCAACGTCACTTTGCAAGCGAAAGCTTTATAAATGGAACGGATTGCTTAAAGATAGAAGCTATACCCGTCTTAGAGTTGGGCGACGATAAAAACCACCACTTGGTTTTAGAGATGGATGCAACGGCACAGAGCAGCCGGCAATGTATGGTTAGAAATTGTGGTTGCATACCCAGTGTAGATAAAGTGAAACTGTTTAGCTTTCCTCAGCCCGGAGAAATTTTGGAAAAATGGCTTTTCAATCTACAATTATCGGCAAACTATGCCATCGAAAACAGCTATATATGCAGCCGACATTTTGAAAAGAGCTGTATACGTCGAGGAATTTTGCATGAAATGGCGATACCTACACTGTGTTTAGGGCATGCCGATTGCTTTTATGGCAACGAAGAAGAAATGTTTACCACTCCTATAAAATGTTGCGTAACAAGTTGTAACTACAATCCGGCAGAAGATGAATCGGAAATTTTGCGTAGCATGTATCGCTTTCCCAAAGATGCAGAAAACTTGAAAAAATGGTTAGATAATTTAAACATGAGCGATACTGAATACCAGAAACAAAAAAATATAAGGATTTGCGGACATCATTTTGAGGATGTATGCAAGCTGAAGGGTCGAGAGACGCTATTACCTAATTCGATGCCTACTATGAATTTGGGTTATGACAGTAAGGTGAAAAATTTGCATCGAAACCACTTTGAAAAGTGCTGTTTGCAGTCATGCAAGATGAGAGAGAAGTTCTCTGTGAGCTTACATGATCTACCGCAAGATTTAAACATACGCTCTCTTTGGTTTGAAGAACTTGCTTTGGAGGATAGAATAAATACAGAAAATTTTATTTGCTCTCCACATTTTATGGCTATATTTGAAAGACTGAAAGAGAAACATAAGACGTACTTGAAGCAGTATTTAGAATATGGTCTGCTATCAACTTTGTACAAAGAACTGAAACAGTTAGACTTAATGCAAGGCTTTAAATGTTCTATTCCCAAGTGCTCGACAGGGTTTAAGATGACTGCCAAGCTTTTCAAATTTCCTAATGATGTCAATCTTTTCAATAAATGGCAACACAATACCGGATTACAATTTGAAATGAATAAACGATGCCTACATCAAATATGTGCGCTTCACTTTGAGTCCAGGTGTCTGAGTGAAGTGAAATTGCACCGCTGGGCGCTCCCTACGCTTAAGTTACCCAACATCAACAGTTTGTATGTCAATCCTCCTGAAGCTTTGCCTTCCGATCACGAAAACCTTAAACACTGTTGTGTTTCCGATTGCATTTCAGAGGAAATGCCGTTCTTTCAGTTTCCTTCCAAGCAGGCTAATCTCAGAAAATGGATACACAACTTGGACTTGGGTCCACAACAGTGTACCACAAATTTGCGGGTCTGTTTTAAGCATTTCGAGAAATATTGTTTTAAAAAGGAAATGAGCAACAAACAACTGACCTTAAAATCATGGTCTATACCCACTTTAAGACTAAAACGAAAGTTGGACTTATATCAAAATCCAGTCGAGAAAATAAGTTTTTTCGTATGCTGCATACCGACTTGCCGCAAAGTACGAAACCCCTCTGAAGGTATATATTTCTACAAGTTCCCACGAAGCAAAACCTTATCGAAAAAGTGGTTATATAACGCGGGTATAGATGCGGAAAGTTTCCATGAACGGATGCGAATTTGCAGTTTGCACTTTACTTCCGATTGCTTTGTAAAGGATTGCATGATCCTTCGTAAGCACACAGTACCCACTTTAAATTTGTCAACGCCTATCGACTTGTTGCATAAAAATCCTCCAAAAAAAAAAATTTGGTAACCTCGGCTTAACACCGCACTGCTTGGTAAAATCTTGCAATGTAATGGAATTAAAGGATAAAGAGTTACACGACTTGCCTAAAAATAAAACTGTGCTAAGCAAATGGTGCCACAATTTGAATTTGGATAAAAATAATGACGCGGCATTGGCAGATAAGAGTCTGAAAATATGTAAAATGCATTTCAGTAATGAATGTTTTGATAAAAAGGGTGAGTTAAAGTTGAAATCGATTCCCACCTTAAATTTGGGTCACGATAAAGAAATTTTCCAAAATTCTGACGAAGCGAACGGCGGTGATAAAGTACTAAAAAGTGGGATTATTGAGGTCGATGATAGTTCAAAATCGAAGAAAGAGACAAAAAGTTTAGATTTGCATGCGGAGAAATATGTTAAAGACGATCCAGTAAAAGTGTCAAAACTTTTCAAAACTACTATCAGAAACAGCAAATCACATTTAGTCCCAATAGGACAAAGTAAAATCAATCGAATACAAAGAGTTTATAATAAGAAAAAGTCCAAACAGTTGATCTACAAATACGAACGATATCGAGACCAATTCGAAAGCACGGCACACGTTGTTAGGAAAAATGCTAAGCCAGAAAATAGCCACGCTTTTGGGAAAATTATCAAAAATACTCGAATAGTAAATCACGTAAAGTGTTCTATACAAAATTGTTTAGAGCTGGAAAAAAACCCCCAAGCTACAGCTTTTTAGCTGTCCACATAAAACTGATCTGCTAGAAAAATGGTTAGAGAGTATTGGAGAAAATATAAGAAGTAGAGTGCAGTTATTAAAAAAATATAAAATTTGCTCGTCACACTTTGAAAACCAATGCTTTCAAGATCAGCGTTTATTGTACGGGGCAGTTCCAACTCTAAACCTAGTGAACAAAAGTATTAAAAAAAATTTGTGCTCGGAGTATTTAAAAGCTTATGAGTGCGAACGCTGTTTTGTGAAGAAATGTGGACGTTCAGACGAATACGATCAAATAATCAAATGCTATTTTCCTAAAGAGAAGGATTTATTAGAGAAATGGCTCTTTAACTTGAATATAAGACGAGAAGACATTGCCGGACATAAGTGGCTTTGTCATATGCATTTTGAGCAAAGATGTTTCAAGCAAAGAAAACTTCTACCAGACACAGTACCCACCTTATTGTTGGATTATGAGTCCAGTAGTAAAAGTGGTTTCTTCAGAAATCCTGAAGTATGCTCTGCCACTAGGCAAAGTAGACAAATGCTTTTAAGCGCATGTTGCGTAAATGGCTGTCAGAATGCTAAAGGGGGCAATCCCTTTGTACAGTTAAGTCAATTTCCAAAACAGTCTCAACTTTTTCAAAAATGGTTGCATAATTTAAAGATCATTGATTCTAATGAAGTACGACAATACTATCGTATTTGTACCCTACACTTTGAATTGAAGTGTTTCAATAAGTTTTCTTTAAAGTTAGGCTCGATACCTACAAGGAACTTGGGCCATCGCGACCCTGATATATACGAAATGTTGGACGAGGAATTGCACGATAATCAAATAAAAAAATCGAAGCTTTACAATAAGAAATGTTCATATCCCTGTTGCAAAGGTAACAAGACTAAACTCTATGATTTACCGCAATTTAAGGTCATACTTGAAAAATGGTGGCAAACTATGCAATTGTCTACATTTAGCGAACGAAATCAGGCGAAAGTGTGCGATATACATTTTTACATGTTATACAATGAGCACTATGAGGTTATAAAACAAATGGAACAGGAAGATCCCGGTGGTGCTAAAGACCTGATGAACCTTTATCACAATATAGCCGCGAGAGGCAAAGTCATACGTCATAGATGTGCAGTGCCTGATTGTAACACGGATCATTTAAATAGATGCAATCCTGATGTAAAATTATATAATTTTCCTACTGATTCGGGACGAGCTAAGAAATGGTGTTTCAATTGCCATTTGAGTTATGAAGGGAAAATCAAAAATGACCATGACCACAATTATAAAGTGTGTGCTCTGCATTTTGAGGAGTACTGCATTAACGATACAAAATTGCAATCTTGGGCAATACCCACTTTGCAACTGAGATCATCAAAGTTCTACATCAATAATACGTCAATTGATAATACATTTGCCGATATTGACAGATGTTGTATTGAGTCATGCATTAATTCTCAAGGTCTAAAAACCAATACGTGTTTTTATGATTTCCCACAAGAACGACTTATACGCGACAAGTGGTTACAACGTATTAACCCGAAGAATTTCGATTTTCAAAAGATGCGCATATGTGGATTACATTTTGCAAAGAAATTCCTGCGCGACGATAAACAACTATTACCCTTAGCCTTACCCACCTTAAATTTGGAATTAACAGATGCAACTACTAAAACACACGAAAATACTTACAATACTAATTCTAAATTACCACACATTGAAACCACGGTGACTGTTAAACAGGAGGTTGAAAGCTGGGACGATTGGTTACCGTCCGACCCTTTCAATGCCCCATTCCACGAGTCTTCCAATAAGATTGAAAATAGTGCCGATAGTTATTTTCTTGAGCCTCCACCGCAATGTGAAATTATTACAGTTAAAGAAGAAATCATCGATGTCGACTACGAGATGAAATCAGACTGTTCTAGTGGCGTCGATTACTATGCCGAAAAACACTTTATGAAACCTCGAATTGTGGCCTGTTATTCTCAAAATTTACGCGTTCATGATTTCACCAAAAAAGAATTGGTGTTAGAAGAGTTGCAAAGCGAAAATCTTGCGGATACAAAATTAAGAATATTGAACTCGCCTGAAGATTCTCAACATCAAATAAATGAGAACAGTAGTGCAATAAGTTTCCAGACTTTAAAGTTGCCTTTGAAACTTTCTCTGCCTTCTTCTACAGTGAACAAGAAAAGCAAGATATTAACAGATAGAGAGAAATTTATTGCACAAAGTTCAGTGAATAACTGTCAACTTTCGCAAAAATCCAACTTTAAAAGGATGCACGGAGACTTACAAAACAAAGCCTACGAGCACATCAATTCAGATTTCGCAATAATGGGAAAAATGGAAGAAAGAGAATTTCCTCAAAATAAGAAAGAAAGTATGGAAGCGAAAGATAATCAAGTTTTAGAAAAGTCCTTGGAAAGAAAGATCAGTGCTCCAAATACGACTAATAACATGGAAGGAATTCAAAGTTGTAAAAATGAAGACACTTCTGAAAATTCACCACTCGCCAGGTATTATTTATCGCCAACAGAGATAAGTGAGAGCATTGATAGACAAACTTTTTGTACATCTCCGAATATTGCGGTTGATGGTCCTTCGAAATGTTTATCTCAAACTTGTTGTGTAGCCAAGTGTTTAAATACTGCTGACGCACCATTGGTAAAAATTTTCACTGAATTCCCTTCCGATTCAGAGCTTTTTATCAAATGGTGTTTCAATTTAAAAATTGATCCGCGTCATTTTCGGGAACATTCTTACGCGGTTTGTAGCACCCATTTTGATCCGTTATGTCTTCAGGACAATCGTTCGCTGCACCCTTGGGCTGTGCCCACTTTAAATCTAGGTCTTCCTCGCAACTCTTTTATACATCAATACGAACTACCCATTAGTTATAAAACCTCAGAGGAATGCATAGTTTGGGGCTGCAATCAAGCAAAGCCGCCCCTTTACAAATTCCCCGCCAGTCCAGAGCAATCGAAACGATGGTTTTCAAATTTAAAATTAGAATATACAGAATTTCGAGCACAGACTTATCGCATCTGCAGGAAACATTTCGAAAATCATTTTATCGATGCGTCCGAGCAGCTAAAAGGCGAATGTTTGCCTACTTTGCAATTAAATATAAATGATAGTGAGGATCTTCCACATAATAACAATGTAGACATAATGCATCCGTTGGTCTCCTCACCTGAAGACTTAGAGGATCACGATAGTAGTTACTATGAAGATTTTGAAGAGTGTATTAACCATGAGGAGGAGAAAAATTGATTAAATCAAAAAATCAAATGCAATTTCATTAAATAAAAAATTAAAATATATTAATTAATCATATTCGAAAGTAACAATTATATCATCATTTTACATCATTTCAAGTTGTAAATCAAAACTTGTAAATTGAAAATACGAATCCGGAACCGGATCCGGATCCGGATCCGGATCCGAATCCCGATCCTCCGGGCACCATAATTTACATCCATCTACATCTTTATATCTTTATATTATATCTTACATGAGATGTCGAAGAACACTAGCAGTCCGACCGACGGAGCATATAGCATGCGACATTCATATGCAAGCATTTAACCTCTCTTTGAAGACGCATTCCAACCAGAATATAATATTTATTCATATATGTCTTTGAATGGAATTTTTTTGTTTGTTGTTGTAAACCTTAATTTACTTCAAATTTCGTTATGCTGCGTTTGTAAATTACGATTTTCAATTTACAAAATAACATATTCATTCCACTTGGATGATAAGTTGGCACAAGCGATTCTGATTTACAACGAGGACGAAGGAATGATGTTTTATGTAAAAGTTTAAAATATAGACTCATATAGAATATGTAGCAGTGAACACATTCGAGGACATGTGTTTTAGGTAAAATACTAAAAAAAAGAAAAAAACACTATTTATATTACACACATACAATAATTTCTCGGAAAGTTTTAACACGTCTCACACAGCACCTTTTAAAAAATTTTTGCTTTTTTCCTTCTTCCTTTTCTTTCTTCTTACCTTCATTATTCTTTTCTTCCTCAATTCTATTCCCTTTCAATTCTATTATTTAGTTAAAATGTTATTCATTTTAATTTGAAATGAAATAACGAATGCAATCGTGTAGCTGAGCAATATTTCATTAAATGCAAAAAAAGACCCCGTTTTTAAATGGCCGCAGCTCTACGATTTTGAAGCGTTACTAAGATCAAGGTTGATTTGCAGCACTTTGTAATGTCTTTTGCTCTTTAGTTCTCTAGCATTCAAAATGTTACATACAAAATGCATATGTACCGCCTATGGCGTCTAGGACAGACTCTGTCCCTCTTTAATCCTTTTCTTTGTAGCCTTTTTAACTATCATAGGGCTTGCATGTCTAGAAAGCATTTTCTGCACGACTGGTTACAAAATAAAAACAAAAGAAAAAAAAGAAAGGATACATGTTGCTTCTGCGTCACACTGTCTGCAGTCATCATCCCGTAGCCATAAATGCAAAAATTCGTTGAGCTACTTTTTTTAACTCATCCCTTAAGATGTTAGATCTCTCTTGGAAGCGTTCACTGCACACTTTTTTGTTTTCCTTTTTTGTTTTTATAAATTCAAGTTTCATTCATTATCTAATTAAATGAAAGTTATTTTATAAATTTTCTTTTAAATGCGAACAGGTATGTTGTAAAATTTACAATTATTTTAATTAATTAAAAAATCCATTTTATGAAGTATCTTAACATATATATTTAAATGTAAGTGTTTGATGTCGTGAAAAATTCCATGTTTGACTAGGTAGCTTCGTTTAAGATTAAAATCTTTACAATTTTTATTTCTTTTTAATTACCATTAATTTGTCCTACGTTATGTAATGTGAAAGAAAAAAGGAACAGAAAAACAAAAAAAAAAAAAAAACAAAATGTTTTTAATTTTAGTATCACTAAACGGACCTTTTTTTTTTAAGTTCAAAGTGCGTTAATATGGCATTTCTCATATTCCATGTTTTGGCATATTTTCGCTAGTAGTGGCTTGGAATTTTTCCTCGAAATAATGAAATTCAAATATTAAAAAACAAAAAAAAAAAAAAGAAAAAAAAATCAATAGAAAGTTAGTATTAAAGATTCGAAAGAACTTGTTTGTTTCCATAAATTAATAAAGAATCAAATATATTTATTACTATCATTTAATAACACAAGAAAATATACATTTTTTGAAACAAATATATAAGAGAATAAAAATATACACATACAAATAAATATAATAAATATTAAGGAATGTAAGAAAAAATTTGTTTTAAATCGAAATCATACGAAGCATACGATAGTAGTATGTGGAGCTAAGTGCAGTTTTGCGCCCATTTTTTTGGGACTCGCCAAAGAAATTGGAAAGTTTGCGGAATAGATTGAAAACAATTTTGGTAAACGTGTTGAAATGCGAAGACGACGATGAAGACTGACGTGAATAACAACGAAGTGAATGTCTATTAATTAAACGATGCTCTTCACTCCCTAGTCCGCAATTCAAAATTAAATTGAAACGAACGAAATTCGTTAGATAAGACTACATTTCTGATATTAATTGCAAATATTGAGCAGAAGAAATAAATGCTTTTATGTAATGTAACCGTTAAGTCAGCGTATAACAAAAATAATTATTTTTGCATTATCGTTCTATGTTTTATTATTCTATTTCACAATTCAGGATACTGCACAATTTGCTATGGCTAACCTCCTCCATTTGCTTTATATCCTGAAAAAATTTTGTCCAAAAACCACCATATTAGTCCAATACTCCTTCCTTTGCTTTATAGCCGACGCCTACTGCTTTGCGATTTTGAAACATGTGGTTGGTTGGGACTGGAAGAAATTTTCGAAAGCCCGGTTGACTTGCTCTTCAGAATTGAAGGTTTTTCCATTCAAAATGTTTTGTACGGCACAGAAAATGTGGTAGCCTGTGTGGGCAAGGTTCGGGGAGTAAGTTGGGCGCAGTAAAACAAATCATCCAAACTCAAGAATTTTATCCGTGAGAGTAGACTTGACATGTGATCTTCTCTATCCCGTTTATTGAGACAATGGGGTAACCATACTCCGTTGGTTCAATTCCAATGTAAGACCGTTGAAAACAATACATTCATGGTTAAAGTCAGAAGAACTGCATGTGGTCTTCGCAGTTAATGTATAATAAAAGCGTTAAGGCTTATTTTAGGTATACAAGGTTAACGCAACTGAAGAATCAATTTTGGCAAATTTTGATTTAACCTCCCAGTAGGCAGAAAGGACATCAAAGGGAGTACTATGAACGAATATACGCAATACAATTGAGGACAAATCTGTAAAGACTATCTTACAAGTGATCTTAGAAAAAACGGAGCTTGATCCATTTAATCTATGCGACAAGTGTCTCATTGTCATTATGCCATTACTTCGAGCATTCTCTTCTCACTTCTGAATCGAATATATTACGTACCAAAACTGACACATCAAATGTTAAGATGAAGTCCATCCTTTGGAAGAATCAATGGACTAGAACAGGAACTGCAAAAATACGCAATATTATTAAAATGCCTGAGCTTCAGACTAAATAATAAGATAGAGGAAAGACTAGCATGATTCTCAAAGTTGCATGATACAGAAGGCAGATTAATTAAGAAGACAGAGAGTACAAAGAAAAAATGCTTAGACTGATGTAATAAACATATTGCAGATAGATTGAAATATAAGGTGGAGTCATAAGTAACTTCCGATGCAGATAAGTGGAATCTACTGTTCGTATTTACCCACTATAGGACGCCGAAAAAAACGAGTTTTTGTTTTCACTAATATAGATGAGGATTCAGTTGGTCTTCTGTCAACTGTTTTTCTCAACCTCAAAAAGTGCATATTCAACATATATGTAATGCTTTGCGCATTTAAACAAAGCAATAATGCTAAGGCGAGACTTGAAAGTATATGCCGCGCGAAGGACTGATAATTATTCGAGCAGTGTGAAATTCCGTTCTGGAGATACGATCTTAAAAAGCGGGACTAATATGGTAGTTTTTGTACAAAAATTTTTCGATGATATAAAGCAAAGGGGGAGTATTGGACTAATATGATCGTTTTTGTACAAAAATTAGTACTATATCATACTATATATATATCTGGTATAGTACTAGTTTTTGTACAAAAACGACCATATTAGTCCAATATATATAGTACATGTATGTATACTATGTATAGTATAGTACATCTGCCTAAAGATGGGAGAATAGAATGCGAAAAGCATAGTGGTGGGTACGCCAGATTCGACCGAATATAATTTTCTTTCCACTTCAACCCACATTTTGAGGTCCTTAAAGAAAGTGGATTAGATCGCTCTTTTACAATAGCCTACCATAAGCCAACATAAGGCGCATTTTAGTGACCATTTGTTGGAAAATGAGTTCCACGTTTTGAACAGGGTAACATTTTAGGTTCTCTCGGCACGTGGCTTCTTAAACGTTGTTTCGGTCGATATTTTCTTTTACTCAATCGAACTGTTCACTGCAGTCTCTGCAAGTCATAACTAATTTAATAATTATTGTTTTAGTTCGGAAATCGCGCTTGTTTTCTAAATGACTTTTTACGTATTGTTCAAGGCGAGATGCAGAAGTTAAATTAAAGGACACTTCCAATCTTTCAAACTGTCGTCTCGTCGATGAGCTGTAGTGAAACGTAGACGATACGTAGGGCAACAATTAAACATTTGATTGCATTCCACACAGAGGATATTTAGTTGAATGTCACGTCTTTTGACTTGACAATTACTCTTTTTCTTTCCTTGGGATTTCTTTCTTCTTATTTTTGTTTTTGTGTACCCGACGTCTGCATTTTCATAGTGATTATCAAATTCCCCATCTGTTTCCTTTTTATGCTTGTGTTTGGAAAAGCTACTTAAGTTTTTAATATTTTTAATGTGTTCTCCAATGCTGTAATCCATTATCCTCTTGTGCACTACTGGAAGGATCTTCCTTTTCATCGGACATTTTGAAACCATTTGAATCTTCATAAAAGCGTATTTCACGGCACTCCTCTATTGAAAGAGCTTCTTCCAACTTCTTCCTCCCCCTTTTAATCATGTAAAACGTGACGATCTTCCTGAATTTTCATCATTTAACAGTTCCTCTTGTTCATCGTTAACAAATGGGTTTTTAATTTCATTTACTACAATACAATGCAGTTCTGGCACAGAAAAACTGAATGGGTTGCTCTCATCGTATATTCCAAATTTTAAACGTATGTAAGTCCAAGTCGCAATAATTTTCTTGAAGCGAACAAATTAAATCATTATAGATTCTTTGCACTCGCCAGACCCGATCATTGTAAATAGTTACTTTTGGCATTAAAGTAAAGCAGTGCGAGCACAACACACATTGGGTAGTAAATCTTTTTTTGAAATCTTTCGAATTGTCATTACCTGTCATTGACTGCAAAGAATCGTTCAATAGCTTCCTTTAAAGTTATCCCTTAGTTAGCACCGCCTCTAAAAGGTTCCTCATTAAGAAGCGCATTTCTATTGCTTCGAATATCAGTTTCTTTACACAACCTACACCATAACTGCCATTCATCAGTTTTTACCTCCCGCTTCCCAGACTGTGGACTAGCAGTTGGAGATTGTCTTTTATAATTTAATTAATTTAAATTAAAAACTAATCTTTATTTGATGTTTTGTTTTACATTAGAAATTTATCTCTACCGTGCATAACAGTTTTCGCAAGAGCACTCTAATGGGGCAATATTCGTTTGCGTTAACATTTGAAATTTTAAATTGGAACTAGTGCTTAGACGCAGGCCGCATTCTTTCGGTACTATGCTTGTTCTTGATGTGCGCACCGACATCTCATATGAATAAAATTCACGAGTTGTAGTCCTTTAACTTAGTTTATCTACAAAATCTGCAGGAGAGTGATTGAAAGCGAGTTCATCAACTCGAAATTTGTGGGAGCAAGATTACGTGTTAATACATTTTCTATTCTTCTATTTTTCGATCGTATAATTTTGACGCTTCTTATTTAGATAAATTGTTAAAGCAGTTAATTAAGAAAATCACACAATAAATCTGAAATGTAAACTAAAAAAAAAAAAAAAAAAATTAATACACACGATTTTTATTTTTTATATTACAATATGATAAAAAAAAGGTCACTATAATCTTTGAAAGCTTTCACATCTAAGTAATTTTTTAAAATTAGAACTTAAAGTCGGTTCTTCTGACTTTATTAATTGTTATATTGGTTGACGACTGCTGTTGTTGTTGCTCCAGCAATTGCTGCATTAAATCATCAGCATCAAATATTAAAGTATCATCTGTAGAGCTATTAAAACGAGAATTTGGATCATTCGCCACTGTCGTTATTATTGGTAATTGGCGTACCGTGCTGATTGAAGATAGGTTATTAGTAATAAATGCTGTGGTGGTAGTGGGTACATTTGTTGTTGTTGTTAACGTGTTGTTAACGCAAAAAGTTGTATTAGAATCGCTTAAATAATTCTGAAATTGTTTAATAGATTGTTTGTAATTAATGTCAGCTGATTCCAGGCCATTTGAGCCTGAATTTGCACCACTATGAAATAAAACATGCGAATTCCTAGAGCTTGCAGTTTCGCTATCATTGCAATTATTGTTACTGGCAGCTGCATTTGAATGCTGTTGTTGATTACTGCCATTGCACCCTAAATCGAAAACATGTTAAAATATTTGTTGAAAAATTTTAGTTTAGGGGATTTTAAATAGAACCCTATTTAAAGTGTTTTTTTTTTTTGTATATATATTTTAAAATGAAATAAATTTAAATATTTATTCCAATTTTTCTTTAAAACATATTCTCTTATAATTTAGTCTTAAAAACTATATTTAAAGAAATATCGTTATATAATAAAAATAAAAAATTAGAACATAGAGAAAAACTAAAAATCGAAGAATTAGATATATCTTATTCTTAAATAAGGGGAAGATAATAAAATTATGTGTTTCTGTTTTTGTTTTTTTTTTTTTTTTTCAAGTTCAAGTCTTACGAATGTCGCCCGAAGAATCATCTTGAAATGCAGAATTGTCGTTAAATAAATTACGATCACATTTGGTGGCCTGTAAGTTTTTTAAATTTGACTGTATAGTGTTTTGCTTTCAGTTTTTATCCCAATTATTGATTACCTCGCGAAACTTGTGCAAATATATGGAGAGAGGTTCCACATAATTATCAAAGCCCAAATTGGAAAAAGCGTATAGTAGATCATCTCCGTTCACCGTCTTACGATTCTCGGACATACTTCGCTCAATTGCCTCTGAAGTAATGAACGATATAAACTCAGAAACACATTCCTGTATGCATTCACGGGCGTCTTTGGCTATTTTACCATTTTCGGGAACGGGAACTTTCATTATCTTGATAATGTTGCATATAGGTAGAAAACGATCCTGTTCGCGCAGCATATAATTTTGATTACTTTGACGGTTATCGGAATCTTCATCTACGCGATTTTAAAAATGTTATTAGAGAAAATTGGGATTGGTCACTTGTTTCCAAAAACTTACCTCCTGAATTGTCCTCGTCGTTCATCAAGTAATCATGAAGATATGGAATAGAATCACTTCCAGAAGTCATGTTAAGAGATAAATTATACTCTTTTAAACTTCAGTTTTAAAAGTACTTCACTAATTTTAATAAAAGGTTTTGTATACACAAATCACAGCTGTTTTTTATGCTCCATGCTTGTCAGTTTCGCGAGTCAGTTTACCGAAGCGTGCCGTATCGCAACTTATCACTTTGATTTTCTAACGACTAATTTAGTAATTTAATGAAGTAAATGTCAGATGCAAAGGAAATAAAAATATTTTTCATTATTTCTTAGTAAAAGAAATCAGATGAATTATTACATTTAATTCTTAAAATATAGCGAACTGTACTTGAAGATAGAGTAGCGAAAAATTTATGCAGTCAGTGAAATAAAATGGAAACGAAACATTTTAAGCCCAGGGGCTCTGGATAGTTTTAAATGGCATTTGAGCCTATGACTTTCTGAAAGCAACAACCTGAGTAGTAATAAGCGAGCGCATTAAATGCTTTATCTTTAATATATAAGTGACAAAGCTCAAACTATAGACTATGAGAAGATATAACTTCCTGAAATATATATGAACGTATTTCAAGATAATTGTATGTGAGAAAACCATTTCATAAAAGTGTTACGCGTTACTCAAATTCATATTATCAAAAAAACTATAAAAAAAGAAATCAATGAATTTTTTCTGCTTTGATCGTTTTCATTTTAACGTAAACATACGAGCTTGCAAATTTATTTTACGCCTTTATCGCCATATTATATTCATTTTCTGTATTAACTAAAAAAAAAGCAACCTTGTTTTTCTACAAAATCAATTCCTTAAAGAATTAATAACAACTATGCTTAACAGAATATTTTTACGTTCTTCACAGTTTTCTTTTATGCTGCTCATTGGCTCATTCGTTGACATTTATTTAACAAACGATCTACGTATCATCATCGTGTTGCTTTCGTTTCATACGAATAGGTAGTCATTTATAACAGTAATTTATACGCTCGTCTCTGATAGAAGCAAAAACTATAAAATAAATTTTCGCGAGAAGTTTATTAACGTGGTAATAACGTGAGCAAAGTGTTTAAATATGTTAACTAATGTTGTGGTGAAAAATGAACCGTTGGATAATAATTTCGAAGATATGATCGCACAACAATCTAATACTAAGCAAGAATTTATTTTTGATATGGCTAATATTAAAGGCAAGTTTCCTATGCGTCAAAAGAAAATATATATGATTTGAATATTTCACTTTGCGTAAATGCTTTATTAAATATTCTCGAATATATGTTTAATTTCATTTAGATCGCATTGTCAAAGAAATCACGGTAATACGATAATATCACATTGAATTGACATATAGAAATTTTGAGGAATGTTTTGTTGTAAATGAATACGTGTGAGTGTGTATACAAGCGATGATAGATGATCAACTCTTTTTCTATTGGTTCAATATTAATAGTGCGCACTTTTCATTTGTCATTTTAATTTACAATTATCTCTGCCTTTGCAGGGTATCAGCTGTTATTGTTTGCATAGTAGTTCATATTTGGCAAGAGATCTAGTCGTTATTTAATCTTTAATACAGATAAAGTAAAGCCAGTCAAGTTGAATACACATCAAATCAATAGTAAGCAAAGACTTGTTTGCATTGTTTGTTACTCACTACAGATTTTGCTTAATTCTATTTCCGACAATTCTGTTTTCCCTGTTAACAGCTGTAAAAAAATATTTGTTTATTTATTTGAATCTGGCAATGTGCATATAAGGTTTCTTTCTATTATATCAAGCGCCGTTATTTCACTTTTTTCGACAAATATGTTGAATAAACACTATTTCAAAAAAAACGCCGGTAACAAAAAAATAAATTTTATATTTTAGAACACTTGGCATTTAGGAGTAGTATTTACCCTTTTGTGTTAATAAGCTCGATGTTTTTGAATTTTTGTATATAGAAGAACTTGATGAAGGCGGCGACATTTCGACGGATGAGTTGAATAATTTGTGGGCCGAAGAGAAGCGAGGCGTTATTATTGACATTAATACCGATGACCTTAGATTGCATACTCAACTGAAGCAAACGAAGGTAATTATGAATTATAACTGTAACTGCTTCAGTTATTAAACGATTTTTACAATCTTCGTAGTTTATAGAAAGCAGCGAATCTATAAATGACGGTAAAGCTGAGCGATATTGTTCAGTATGTTCATTTGCTGTTACGGAGAATCAGAAGTCTCTATTAGACCATTTAAACCTGCACCGTGATAATTATTTCTTTTGTATGCTTCACTGTGGATTTAGTTCTACAAACTTAGAAAACTGCCTATCACATGAAATACGCGAACATAATTACTATTGGCATCCTAAGGTAAGAATTGAATTGCTTAAAATTTTCTAAATACAATCCTTTTAACCAATTCCAAATTTAAGACTGATAGATATCAGAGTAAAATCATAATTTCGTCAGGATTAATAAATAATATGCATATTTTCTGAGGTTTCTGTGGTGTATTTCCACGCGGGTAGAAAAAAGTATAATATTAGATAGTTATAAAATTAAATCAAATCTTTTCAGCGAGTTTACGATATTTGCATTTTTTAAAATTAAAGTCATAAATATTTTTACGAAAACATTTTTTTAGAATTGTACAAGTTTATTTTGAATTGTATTAATTATGATAATTGAAAGTACTTCTACGAAACCGGAAAATTTTTTTTTTTTGCATGCACAATCTGCATTTGCGCGGAAGCGATTTCCAAATTTTATTTTATCATAATTACAAATACAAAACTTCGCAAACATTCTAATTTTCAAAACTTTGCATTGCTAATGATCCAAAATTGATCAATCTTGAGATTTAGGTTTAGAAATCGAAACCAAACACTTTTGAAATAAAATTTTTATTTATAAAAAAATGTTTAGTTTGAAACGCTGGTTAAAAGGTATAATATTAGAGTTCAATTTCATTGTACTATGTTTTTTGACTGTTTTGAAGAGATTTGAAAAATGCTAAATAATATCACAAATTTTGATGAACATTTATTTATTTTGTTCGTTCAATGCAGTCTCGTACCAATGAGCCAAAAGCGGGTTTCCATTGTTCATTTTGCCGTGGAGGTTTTAACAGTGAATTACAACTGCATGTTCACTGGCTGGTTAGCAAACAAAGTTGTAGCAAACTTATGCAGAAAGTAGCCCAACAAGTGAATGTTGTGTTAGCTATACAAAGTAAAAGCCAAGTAAAATTTAGCAACGCATTGTCTTCGGTACCTACAACCAAATTGCGCCTAAAATCAGAACCTTTATCTCGATGTTATGTAAACAAAAGGCGAGCTTCAGTGGAAGATATATCTGAGCCGGCCCATACTTTAGTTAATAAACGTTCGAAAGCCATGGAAAATACAGATGTGGAAATTAAAAAAGAACCACTGGAAGAATTTGGCGACGAATACTTTACTACTCCTCTGCCCATTATTCCAGAAGTAATTATAAAAACTGAATTGGATTTAAAAGAAGATATCAAAGAAGAAGCCGATGATAATTGCGATGAAGTAGACTTTTCTAAAGAACAGGATAAAGAAACTGTTACAAAGTCCATTAACTTGCAAACCACATCGTCAATAATACCAGCTTTAAACTCTTTAGAAAACGATGGGGTCTCCCCAAAAATCATTCCCAACACCAATAGCACCGTTATAAAGCCTTTAGCGAATTTTAAATTGATCAAATTGTCACCAGCTAACGCGATGAATGAAAACGCCAGTAGAGCTCTACCTCTCTTATCATCTCAATTAAAAACAAATGCCAATGTTAACAATAATAATAACGTTGTTGTTCCTAATGCTAATAAACCTTTACGTTTGATTTCGATACCTCTAAGTTGCGTGAAAGTGACAACGCCGACTACTGCGTTGAATGAAAATATCAACAGAGCGCCACCTCCTTTGACCATGCAATTAAAATCTAATGTCAATGTTAATAACAATATTGCTTCTATTCCCAGCAGTTCTTTACGTATTGTTTCGATTCCACCGAATGAGGAGAAAATTACAACACCGGCTCCCGCTATAAATGAAAATATCAATGGAGCACCATCTCTCTTGCACATGCAATTAAAAACTAATGCCAATGTTAATAATAACATAGTTTCTATTCCTAGCAGTTCTTTACGTATGGTTTCCATTCCTCCAAAGCAAGTTATAAATGAAAAGACAAGTAAAGTACCATGTCTCGTACCAATGAAATTAAAAACAAACGCTAGTGTTAACAATGAATGTACTAGTACTCCCGCACGTTTGGTGTCTGTGCCTCTCAATAATATGCAAATTATAAAATTGCCAACTGGCACTCAAGTGACAAAATTGAATCAACCAGTGTTAAATACAAATCTGCCGTTGATCAAACAAACTGATATGAAAAAATCACCTCTTCTACTTAGATTCTATCCACTAAAAGGTATACAAACGATCCCAACAACAACAACAATGTCTTCTGTAACGCCGCCCCCTTTGCTTTTTAATGCAAATCTGATGAATACGCAGGAAAAGGTAGAAGCAAACTGTGTGAATAAGCCCACTACTATTGATGTGGAAGGTCTGAAAAGATTGCCAGTGCAAACTCCGACCAAAGTCGAATGTTTACGCAAGAATGTGGTTATATCGAAAGAGAGATTGAAGGCTTTAGAAAGTATACCAGAAAAGAAGCAATTAATAGATCATTTTATAAAACAAATAGAACAGGTCGAACAAAAACAAACGGAGCAGAAGTCAAGTGGAACCCCCAAACTTAGAACAGATTCCAATAATGATAAAGTACAACGTTTGGCAGTGAATACTAGCAGCGCTACTTTAAATGGCACTTCCAATCCGCCTTCGGTGTTTGTTTCCATAATTACATCACCAAATTTGGAATTAATGGAAGCTCGGCGACAGTATCCTGATTATCACTATAGATTGGTTTGTCCTTATTGCCAAAAAGATTATGAACTGAAAGCTGGTTTGCGATTGCATTTACTCAATACTCACAGTTTGAAACATAAGGACCTACATAAGATATGTGTACAAGCCAAACCATTTAAGACAACAAGTGAGTTTTTATTACAGTAGTCTAGAAAATGATTTTAATTTTTTGTTCTTAAAGTTCTTTTAAAATCTTTGGAGAATTATCCAGAAAAAGTAAAATCCTCAAAACGTAAAACAGAGGACCTTACTGGCAACATACCGGATGCAAATAAGACGTTAGTCAACCCTCTAGACTTTCCCGATAACGCCACAAAAGCGCCATCCCCGCCTCCCTCAGTTGCGAATGTTGCACCCATTACATTTTCTGCCTTGAATATGCATAAAACGCGCTACGTATGTAACAAATGTGGTCGTACTTGTTCGTCGAAGTCTATGCTTCATGATCACGTTTTAGCCAATTGTAGCCGTGTACCACGTTATTCTTGTTCTCAATGTCCAAAGAAATTTTATTCGAGTGGCACGTTACACTGCCATCTGTCCATACATACTGGAGAATTACCACATAAATGTCATTATTGTGATAAACGTTTTCGTACCAAGGGACAAGTAACTGTACATCATCGTACTCATACCGGGGAAAAGCCATTTGTTTGCGAGGTAAGCTGGGTTTGTCCTATTTATAGCAAATTCTCTGTTTCTGGTAACCTTTGAATTTCTTATATTGCGGAATACTTATCGCCTGTCGTCCTTTAACATGTTGAACTCACTTATACGGATACTTTTTGACTTCTATTGTCATTTTAAATTTTATTTACTTATCTCAAATGGGTTCTTTGTTTGCTTTTAGGTACTTACGTCTTATTCATGAAAAGATTTGATCATGTCTTTTTTGACTTTGGTCGTACAATATTTGTTATACTTAGCATTTATATTTATCTTGTTCTAGGTCTGCTCCCTCCGGTTCACTCATCGTGAAACTTTAATAGCTCATTTATCGCGGCATATTGGTATGAAGCGTTACAAATGTTACGGCTGTGACGAGCTTTTCCTTTGTATAAGTGCTTTGAAAACCCATCGCAACACTCGCTCCGATAGTTGCGGCAAAATAAAATTTAACCCCCGCGCTGTTGGTCCACGTGTTCGAGTGGTACGTGGCAATGTGATGTTTGAACCACAACCGGAAATAAATCCTTATCTTCGATCTGAAGATCCAAAAAATGTTTTGGCTGAGTTAAAGAATCATCAATCACCATCACTTGCACTGCAGAGGAATTAAAGCTTAACTAATATTGCACTTTCTTATGATACCTCCCATCCAGGAATGACTTTTATCACCTAGTATACCCATAAAACATTGTTCTTGAGCGTAAATCGATTTAGCCAGATATATTTATGTTTGCATCCGCTTGTGAATCTCAAAGACTTATTTTTATATTTGTTATGAAAAACATATAATTTGCAGGCTATATACTAAATATCGATCTAAAGCTTAATTGCAATATTTTCCAACAATTTTTTTAGAGATTTCAAAAATTCGCTTCGCGGCGAATGTAAGCAGAAAATTTTTCTGTTGATCAAACGAAATTTTGTAATATTTTTCTCGTCTGTTTTTAGCTTTATGCCCATTCTGTTTACTTTAAATTAATTGTACTTTAGATTAGTTGTTATAACGTTAGTACAAAAATTGTAATAAAAAAAAAAGAAGTAATTATTCAAAAATAAAATGCAAAAGCATGGACAGAAATTGAAGAAAAAATCCTTAAATTCTTTCTTTACTTTCATTTGTTGCAAGCAACGATTTCTATTCACATTATTTCGATGCTCTCTTTGTCTCTATTATATAAAACTATAATTCTTTTATGCTGTTCGTATTAAATAAAAATACATTGCAGACTTCTTTATGCAAAATTTTAGTTGCGTTCTTAAAATTTGCTTGAATCATTTCAGCCTACAACGTGGGGGAAACTTCTAGAATTTTGTCCGGATCTTGTACTATAAGGTATAGTTTATATATATATAGCACAAGTATAGCACAAGATGTGCTACATCAACTTACGATGTATTAAGGTCTTTATCTGGGACTTTATGCAATTATTATTTTAAGCTACACAAAGATTATTTACCATCAGGAGCTCAAACTCAATAAAATTAGATGCCAACATTTTCAAAGAGAAATCTGGGTATACAATTCTCAGATGGTTCTCCTTTTATATGATTCTTTTTTTGTCTTTGTTTTCTCGCAAAAAACCGTTAGTTGGTTTTTTTACTTTGGTAACACTATGTCAACTACGTTAAACCTTTATCATGAAATTAAGAAGAAGAAGAACTAAATTATTCATGTGTCCATATAAAAACTCAGTTCAGTTTCCACTACTACGATTTATTGATAATTTGAAAAGGAATATTTCTTTAGGTAAAAAACACATGAAAGGCTAGCGATTTCTACGCCTTTTACGGCAGAATTTTTTTAACTGTAACAACTTTACAGCGTTACAACGTTACGTTCCTTCGCAAAAAAAAAGTTTTAAACAAATTATAGCTTACAGGTCGAAGAGATGATGATGTATTACGTATTTATGTAATATGTTTTACAGATTGGACATCTATTAACAATTGTATTGTTATTATTACTATAATTTTGTTCGACTAATGAAATAAATTCTTAGAATAAAAGGAAAAAATTGAGCACAAGCGACGTAGACGTTTTTATAAAATTCAACATCTCCCACAAGGGAATAAATTTGAATTGAAACGTTCGAAAAAAAATTGAAAATATTTTATAATGACTTCTTACGGTGAATAATGAGAGAACAATTTCCAACGTTTCTTTGTTTGAAGAAAAAGGGTTGATAAGTCCATCTAACCGCATTCTTCGCGTTGAGAGTCAATCCAGTTTTCGTATTTATTGCCTCGGGTAGTGATATATGTGTTGTGCTGTTGGCCTCACACTTGTTGTGGCTAGGAGACACTTGTTGCATTGTTGTTTGCATATACGATGTGCAGCGGATTATGAACCAATCGTGAGGTACGCCTCATTATATGAACAGATTGTATATCATTATATTAATCATCAAAAATTTGAATGAATTTAAATATTTACCGACTGAGTAGCGTTTTCAATTTTTTATTTTATGATTAGTAGATAAATTTTTAAATTATAATCAAGAATTAGCCGAAATAATCAATAATCAATCTTATGCCAGTAATCGGACAATTTGATCGCATCGCAATTTTATAGAATGTTTTTTAATCTGCCAGTAACTAGTAACTAGAGAATTTTTGTATTACTATTCCGCCAATGCATGCCTACCTCAAGGTTTGGCTTCCTTCTCAATGTACAAGACTCGTTTTTCTCTTCAAACATATGAAGCATATCGCGAGAAAATGTACAAACGCAAACAGAAAGAAAAAAAAGACCTGGGACAACAACTATTATGCTCAACATGTTTCTATCATCCACTTACGATATAAAGACTTTTATGTATTTTACCTTAAATAATATTATCTTTTGTAATGTGTATCAGATTATTTCTACGTTCTGGCTCTATATTACGCGCAGCGAATTCGACCCCAATCGTTGCTTTCGATTTCAAATTGTATTCATTACGTGCAAAACGGGAAAAGCAAATTACTTTTACCCGAGTTAAAAAAAGAATTGGAAACACGCAATAATAAAATAAAATTTGTGTATAAACGACGATATGAAATGTTAGGTTAAGGAGGAAATTTTTTCGCATTTTAAGACATATGTTGAAATCCAGACAAAACCAAATAGACGACAATCGCACACCGCATATAGGCTCCTTATCCTAGAATTGACAAAGGAGTGACAGCTTCTTTCTGACCTCGCTTAAGAACAAAGCAGCACACAATAAATCTTAAGTCTCTTTGTCACCAGGATATGATACAAATACATAGTGCGTTGTATGCAGCGATACAACTAACGCTAAACAAAAACTTTACAATGCTTTCGCTTTATATTTCACCTTCGCCGTTGTTTTTCTGCACTTGCTCCATGTTCCAATTAAGGCAGAAAACTGAAGTCTCATATCCAAAATTTAAAATGCGCTTTCTAAGGCCAAAAGGCCTTACTATTCAATACATTGTGTCTACTTAAATAATATTCTTAACATAACAGAAGGGAAAGAAAAAGGGGAAAAAGAATAAACAACAAAAAAGAACCCTTAACGAAAATGGACATAGGACGTACAATGTGCACACATTTACATGAGCAACGTAGAGAAGTCAAGAGACAAAAAGTAATCAACGATTTCAAACCACGCTTTTCGAGTTAATTTAAGTAACCCTCGTAAATCAATTCGAACGAGCATCCGCTAAAGAGAGTTGGGTTGATGATATGCGCTCGGCATCGAATGTAAAATGTCGAACTTCATGTTTAAAAGGAAGTGAAAGCAAAGAAACCAGGTATTTGAAAAAATTAATGAACATAGAAAGATAACTAAAAGTCAGAAATTCCAAAATTTCCAAAACAATAAAATCAAATAATTATTGTGGATGCACTTACCTGTTGGTGCCATAAAATTTGAAAAGGCATAAATGAATAGGGATTTGGTGACAAAGTGTTTGTGTGAACGACTTAAAACTGGAAACGTAGAATCAGTAGAAGCTAAGTAAGGGATTACACGTTAATTCAAAAAACACACGAGTTTTCCAACTCTACGGTGGCGACGCTCAAGCAAACGCTCACCGATCGTTGAAAATATCTGCTGAAAAACATGAAATGGATAAGGAAAGTCACTAAATTCGCAAAGAGAGACACAGCATAAATATAGAAGTAATAAAAAGCGAGTTAGTTATTATCGGCGATGGCCGAATCTCGTATACCCACCACTACGCTTTTCGCATTCGGCTCTCCAAGTTATTTTATTTGATACCCATATCGCTGGTATTATTAAGAAAGAAGTAATCGAGGTAAATTAACCCATTTTTAGGCAGACAACTGAGGAGTGTACAAAATAGTTAAAAACATTCTGTCTTGGTTGCCTTATGATAAATAAGCATAAAAACGCCGAAAAAGTGAAAAAAATTAAATTTAATTTCACTTTAATTTGCCGATTGGTTCCATTTTTGGACCTAAAGAGTAGTTCAGAGTGGTTCGTAACATAAATGTAGAAAATTTCAGCCTTTCAACTTTAATAATTTCCGGGTAAAAAAACTTAGTTGCTTTCAGCTTACTTTCCACTGCGCGCTTCTGCTCTGACCAATTTGGCGCATTTTCAATGCCAACGTGCGTGCACAAGCTTCCTATCGTTCCACCAAATTTGAAGTCGATATCTTTAGTTTTGCGGACAGGAGAACGTTTACAAGAAGCATTACACAGATGGACAGACGGTCAGACATGGCTAAATCAATGCGGAACTTTACGCTGATGAAAATATATACTTTGTAGGGTCTCTGAAGCTGCCTTTTGGGTGTTACGTTATGAATAATAAAACAAAATGAGTATACCTCTATCTTACAGTGATGGGCGCAAAAGAAGAACTAAGCAATTTAAATAAACGATGATATAATCAATTTATTATATATTATATAATATTACATAATATAATTTTTTTCATCAAATTGTTTTCCAAATTTTATATTTGATTAGCGTATTTATATATTTTTCGCTGTCTTCTTTGTCTTTTTTGTTACACACACAAACACACCGTGAATATCACAAATATGTGGTTATACACAACAAGTACAACAAGTCAACAAAGAAGTCAACCATCCACTCAAATTGCGATCGTGTCGTTTTTGTCATTCTCATCGTCCATCTGTCTTTCTGTTTGCGCAACTATGTAGTATTTGTGGTACACATTATCCCTTTAATGAAAATGAAGATGTCGGCCACAAACTTGTAAAAGTATTTGGAATTGACCGAAACTTTTGAAAGGACACGCCTATAACGGCCCCATGCCTCTATGAGAAAACTTTTATTTTGAAAATAGACCTGCGCCCACTCTATAGTATAGAGGATGAAAATTTTGTTCTTTTTCTTCTTTTGTTTTTTTTTTTTTTAGTGATAAACGGTGATGGGTATAATAGATTCGGTCCCGACCGAGTTTCATTTTCTTACTTGTTTTCGTTTCAAAATGATTAAAAGTCGTTTGTTTACTTGTTTTATAATTCAATCTTTATTTAATTTTTTCTTTTAATTTTTTTTTTTTTGGTTTTTTTCTTTCTTTTTAAATAATTTTTTTTTTTTTTGCTTTATTTTATTTTTGTAAATATATATTAATATGAATTTTATCTTGTCTCATGAGTGTTTGCATTCGTTAGATTAGTTTGAGTTTTTTTTACTAAACAACAATTTACTCACTTTTTCACTGCTTATATACTCATAGAAAGGGATTATGCATAAATTTTTAATAATTTAGTTTGTGTTTGTTTTCGTTACATAAACCATTTCTCTTATAGAATTTTTTTTTTTTTTATGCATTTTAAGAAGAATGAATTTGCAGAAGAGAAGTTCTGTCTTTAAAACTAATTTTTCTCTATTTCTTTTATATTTTCAAGATTAGTTTGAAAGTTTAACATAAAATGTAAATTTCGTTTTTTTTTTTTTTTTAATTCTCTTTTAATACGTAAACTTATAGTGAAAAAATAGTTTATGTTAATAAAAATTATTTTTAAAAGTTTTTTCTTTTTATATGGGTTTTGACGGTACGGATAAGAATAAATATATTTTCAATTTCAAATTCTCTTTTATATATATATATATATATATATACATATATATGTGTATATATATATATATACATAATATATATATATATATATATATATATATATATATATTGAGACTTAAGATTAATTAAGTAATTATAATAAATACGTATATTTGATTTTTATGAAAATATTTTATATATAAATAGCAAATTAACATACAGACCAAAAGGTGTGTGCATGTGACTCCTTTAGTGTTTTAATTTAATTCGATATAATTTAGAATTTTTTATTTTAATTGTTTATATTTAAATTAATGTCTTATTCAATTAATTTTGGATTTCCTTTGTAGCCTAAGTTATTTTTAGGTGTGTGTGTGTGTGTGT
>CCAG010013793.1:0-11331 GCA_001077435.1 Glossina morsitans morsitans | reverse complement strand
GCAGATGATATGTCTTCATTTGAGGAGTGTACAAACGAGTTTTAAACATTCTGTCTTGTTTGCCTTACGATAATTGAGCTAAACTCCAAAAAAGGGCAAAAAATAAAATTTCATTACTCGTAACTTTGTGTCGCTATGGCCGATTGGACCTAAAGAGCAAAGTGTTTTTCAAAGTAAATGCGGACAAATTTCAGCCTTCAAACTTTAATAATTTTCGATTAACGAACAAAAATATTCGTTTAAAAAATGTTGAGTTGAGTTCAGCTTACGTGCCACTGTGCGCTTCTGCTACGACCAATTTGGCCCATTTTCAATACCAACCTTGACATCTGATACAAGGGTATATTAAGTTTTTGCGGATGTATACAGCACCCCATCCATCTTTTATTATATCGGCCAATTCAGAGTCACTTTTCGAATTTGTCCAAGCTTTTCTGCAAGGTGTGTCCGTCTTCGTTTTTTGTCCTCAGCTTACAGGTCGCAGTTTGTGAAATATTTTGATGAAATTTCGTGCATGGACATGTTTTGGACCAAGGACAAAAGCTATTGAAAAAGATTTGAATCGGATCACTTTTTCGACTACGTGCCGTGTAACAGATTATTTTGAAAGATCTTTATGTGAATAACTGTATGAAGCAAAGCTGTGAAGGGTATTTAAGGGCACGCGCCATGTGCCACTATAGTGTTTGTATTTCTGTCATTTTTTTGCCCTACACCACTTGTGGTAGAGGATATACTAATTTAGTGCGGTCGTATGTAAGACGCAGAAGGACTTAAGATGGACCCACCTTTTTTTTATATCGATCGATTCAGAATCATAATCTGAATTGATCTAAGCCTGTCTATCCGTCCGTTTGTCTGATGTCTGTCCATGTGACCTTGTGTTCTAGCTATAGGTCGCAATTTTTGAGATATTTTGATGAAATTTGGTAGAGTGGCATGATTTGGCCCAAGGATGAAGGTTATTGAAAACGGTTCACATCGATCCATTTTCTTGACCACTCCTCATATACCGGCCTATTCCGAAAAGTCGTTATACAGAAAAAAATTGTAATATTCACAATTTCTCGGCAAAAGTGGTTAAGTAGTAATATGTCGGCATTCTAAATTGGTATGAAAACTTTGGACCAGGTGGGGCAATTTTTTAACCCACTCTTATATAATGAAAGTTGAAGTTCACGCGACAATTTTCACGATGCTTTACAATAAAAATTACATCATAATAGTAATTTCACATAAAATAATTAATTGTCGGCCTATTTTTTGGATACTACCCTAATAAGGGTTTCGTGAAAATTGATCTTTTGTAGACCAGAAAAGTGTAAGTTTTAATATGTGGAGATGAAAATTGACCCTTAATAGTGATATCATGCAAAAATAAGACTTGTGTTAAACAATACGGTGTAGGATGTTGAATGGTCGGCCTTGCCCTTACCTGCTTTGTTTCTTACTTGCTTTTGTAGACTTTTTGATCATATATGTTTGCTATTTGAATGCAATATTAAAAAGTCTGTAATCGCTAAAGGGACGTGTGTGTGCATTTTTTTATTACTTGTTACTACATTAGTGTAAATATTGGACTTCTTCTCTGATAAAGTAGTTTGCTAAGGGCAGAAAAACGAAAAGTTTGATTTCAAAGTAACTTTAAAGTAAAAATTAACATAAAAGGCAGTTTCTTTACATTTATAAAATGAATTTTTCTTTTTTTATCATAAATCTTATCCGTATTGAAAATTGAATATCTTTGCAACGTTTTCCGAAGATTGTGTTACTAAAACAATGCATTTATGCTGACGACTACGTCAATGCGAAACAAACCACGATGAAACTAATTACCGCCTACACCATTTCCTCTTTTCTCTGCTATATATATATATGTATTTATATATATATATATATATATCATTATTATAGTCATTTTTTTATTCTTTTATTTATTTTTATTTTCTTCTCTCGTCTAATAACAACCTTCCATTCGAGTATATTTGCAATTTAAGCCTCTCGTATGTGACTATTTTTTTTATTTGTTTCTTTTATCAAAGAACACAACATTATACGGCCCGTAGGCTTAAAGGAAATGTTAAGCAAGGTTATTATACTATTGTATAAAGAAATTTTCTCTCTCTCTCTCTCTCTCTCTCTCTTTGTCTTATTAATAAGAACAGTACAGGTAGTAAAGGTCGACTTTCTCTAGGCTTATTTCGTTAAAAAGAGAAACAAAATTATTAAATAAATAAGTAAACCTTTCTAGCATTTAATAGAAAAAAAAAAAAACGTTCCCCTTACAACAGTTTTATACGACTTCAAGTTATGAATTCAAAAAAATAAGTTTTAATATATCGATTAAGTATTTGCCTAAGCATCGATGGCTCTGCGCACAATACGTGATGAACATATATAACTGATATGATACGCGATTTAAGATAAAGGGAAGCGGATGTTGAAATAAATTTGCGGTTCGATTCCACAGGCACGACATCTAGCCCCCTTGTGAAGAGGGATTTACGGGGCGGTCGTGTGATTGCCATTTTGAAGCCTTTGTTCCACCGCCGCGCTTACTTTATTAGGGAGCGACAATCCCTTATCGTTTGCCAGGTAAAATTTTTTTTTACGTTACACGTAAGTTAAATTTGGGCATAACTTTGTGGAATAGGGGAATATGATTACGATTCCCCATAAGGAGAGAAAAGCGCTTCATGATATAAACGAATCGAACTAAACGAAGTGTTGAGGCAAGTGTTTTTTTCAGCAGCCAGTTGATCAAGCTTTCCGATTATCAGATTTTTTCTTTATTGTTCGAGTGAAAAATTCTTTAATTTTTTTAAAACTAATAATTTATAATTAATGTTAGATTTACATCATTATGACGTCATTGATAGATGAAAAGAAAAATAGGAAGAAAGAAGCGCATCAAAACGCAACATACGCCCACTTTGTTAAAGAACTTTTGAATAAGTCTCTAAAAGCTCGAGCACCAATGCTTACTTACGCCTGTGAACATTTTCGATACCTAATATTAAGAGTATTATATATTGTATTATAAATCGATATGCAATCGATTGCTTAAACCAATCATGTTAACGAGAAAGAAGAAGACAATAATCGAGAGCATGGCGTGAAGAATAAAAAAGCAAATTATTATAAATTGCGGCGTTGAACGTATAATAAGTTATTGATTTATGACAAGCTATGCATATCTTTGACCTTTAAAATGATGGTGAGGGTCCCCGCTTCTCCCATTTAGTATATGACAAGATTAGAATATATATGTAGAATTCCGAAAAACCAATTAAATCTAATGAGCAGCTCTTCTTCAATAATGCCCGTTAAGCGTAAAAATTATAAAAAACTCATGGACAACTGCTCTTAACAAGTTTTAGACAAATCAGCAGAACGCTAGAACTTTGCTAACATTATTCGTACGTCTACACGTTACATATTACATTGCATTGTTTCAATAAAAACTTGTACTTTCTCCACCATCTTACTCATTTTGTTTTTTTTTGTTCGTAATGTATGTAACACCCAAAAGGGAGCTTCAGAGACCCTTGAGCAGCGTGAAATTCTGAGTTGATTTAGGCATGTCTGTCCATCTGTGAGTCTGTATGGTGCGTGTTGTTGGCAACCCCCTGGTCGAGAAAAGGGAGATATCGTTTCAAGTTTGGTAGAAGCTTTTAAACGCAGATTGATATTGAAGATGGGCCAAATTGGTCAGAGCAGAAGCGCGCAGTGGAACATAAACTGAACGTAACCCAGTTTCTTTTAACAAATATTTTTGTTCGTTACTCGGAAATTATTAAAGTTAGAGATCTGAAATTTTCCACATTTATGTTATGAAACACTCGACTATTTACGTCCAAAAATGGAAACAATCGGCCATGCCCACACAAATTCTAATCTTTTTGGAGATTTTTTGCTTATCAATCGTAAGAAAAACAAGACAGAATGTTTAAAACTATTTTGTACATTCCGCAGGTGAAGACGCCTCAAAATGGATTAATTCTAAAATGACTATGATAGACATCGCTATTAATTTTTTCGTAATAATATCAGCGATATGGGTATCAAATAAAAGAACTTGGAGAGTAGAATGCGAAAAGTGTAGTGGTGGGTATGCGAGATTCGGCCGCCGACCGAGTATAACTTTCTTATTTGTTTTTCATTCAATTTTTCAGGTAATACAGCAATACTACTACTACCAAGAAAGCATAGGCACCACATTAACACCCAATTGAACTATAAACATATGATTCGACGTTGGACCGCATTACTCTAATATCTACAAACCTGCGAATGCTCTCAGATTACGTATCGTGACATTTATTTCTAATTCTTCAGCATTTTAATGGTTAGCATCTTAACAGTAACTTACAAGTTGCCCCGAATAAACGGAACCACTAACCATCTCGCAAACTCGAAGTTTGCAGTCAATCGCCAACTAAACTTGATATTTGGATTTATTAGAAGATCTAAAGAAAAATCCTAACCTAAAAAAATTTCAAAATAATTGCTTAATTTTATTTAAAGCAAGTGTATGCAGATTACTTGGACGTAGGAATAGCAAAACCGCTCTCAAAAAAAAAGGCGGTAGATTATAACGAAATCAAGTGTTTTCCTCTTTATAATCCATTGAATCCATTAAAAAGAAGTTGAAACTTTATTGTTAGCCAAGACAAAAAGTAATGCCATCGTTAGTTGCTTACTTGATTTCGATGGCTACAATCCGTTCAGAATCGAAGGACGCAAAATGTGGTTCTGTCGGTCTATTGCATACTTTCGCCGAAATCTAACATAAACTTACATCACAAATAACGTAGATCAGAACAATATTAACAAGTAGACTTCTACAAAATTGTTTACCAGTCCCTTCCTACCACAGCCCGACGCCGCGTGTGACAGCTATTTTTAAACAATTTACATATTCAAAGAACATATAAAGCAAATTTTCGTTATGAAGTGCGCATATATTATATAATTAATGGATGTAAAGACTACCTAAATCCATTAATGTGTGTGGGTGTCAGTTCAAAATAAAGTTTCTCGTTCTATTCAAATCTCATCTAATATATGCCAGTTGAAGTCGTGTAAGTATGAGAAACTCTTGGGTTCTGGGGACGATTTTCCCAGGAGGACCTAGTGACGGATGGGTTAAGATAACTTTCCATGCGCTAATATTGATCTGCGGTTTTCGACTAACGATACGCATAAGTGAATTATTGAATCTTTTGTGAAAGAAGTAAGAGTCCAGTCTTACAATTCGTACGGTATCGCAACGTATTCTATTGCATTCTACTCGTAGCGCAGAGCGAATACAATTCGAATCGAGTTTTGCACGAACTACTGAGATTGTGTGCATGTAAGATGCAAAGACCTTACACGTAATCGACTTCCTCTTCTAAGTATCTTAATGCACTTTTATTACAAGAGGTTCATACCATAATACGGACCAAGATTCACTTTCAAATAAAAAGCCCAGTTTTCCATGAAAAGCTGAATATTTATTTATTCATTTATTATTATTTTTCTCTTTACACTAGCAACAGTTCATACGACGAGTTACTCTCGATTGCTTTATATTAAGGATCGACACATGCGTATGTGTGTTGCCTGATTTTCTCTAATAAATTATATCGTCTTGAAAATTACGAAAGGACCCATTGCGTAGCGTCTCCCATGGCAGTGAGTTACTGAAACTAAATTTATTAACGTTCTGAGGGTTCGAAGAAAAAAGCGACTTCCCTTTGGCTTCTTCAGCTTCCTCATTATCGTGATCGCCCCGTTTAGCACGAGACGGAGCCTCATTTACTTTACTGATTAGATGAGTGCCTGCCTGTTTTACGCGCCTAACTAAATTGATGACCGCCGATTGCTTAGCGGGCTGCTTGACTATCTGTTCCAGGTCCTTCTTTTCGCGGTTTATATTGAGAACATGTTCGGTATAAGCTTTTTCTTCTTCATGAAAATGTTTGCTTTGTTCTAGCGATAATGTAAGCAATTGTTGATATTTTTTGAACGTGTCCGTCGCATCCTCCAATAAAATCTTACATTTATTTTGTAGCTGAGCGTTTTGGCCTTTCAACCTCCTAACTATTGCTATCAGTTGCTTTTGTGTGAAAAACTCCATATCCGTATTCAATGCGTATTGTTGGTTGCTCGTTCCTCGCAAACTAATCGGCTCAACATTTTCTTGTGCGCATACGATTCTATTGCTTTGCTTGTTAGACTCTATGGTTGAGCTTTCTATCTGTCGATCGTTTGTTTTTCTAGAAGTGATTCGCTGCTCGTCAACTAAATCCAGAATGTTTGTTAGATGACCCGTCGAGCCCAATGCTTCAATTGGGCCGTTTCGATCATCGAGGTTTTTCTTCAAGTTGTAGAATTTTTTTGGAAGCCCGTTGTTTACATTTTCATAACCAGAAATCAGTTTTTTAACGTCACCTTTCATGCGACGATGCAAGCTGTTAGTTACTAATTGTGATCGGTTTGTTTCCTCTTGACGTTGGCTTAAAACATTTTGCACCTTATTATTCCTTTCCACAGATGGATTAGTCAATCGCGCCAGCCGCGAACTTTCTTTGATGTAACATTGAGTTGTGTTTTCAAATTGTTCTGAACGCATTTGTTTTTTTTTGATTCGCTCTTCAAATGGCTCGTTAAGCTCTTTCTGTTCACCATCAAGTTTCTTATCTCCACTCTTACCGTTGTTTCTCATTTCTTCCGATAAACTGGTATCCAGCGCATCATTCTCTTCCGCTAGAGACGAATTATTTAGGGACGTAGTCCTGTTGTTGAAAGGCTTATTCAGTAAATGCAGTCGAGCGTTTTCCTTAATTAATTCTGTCAGTCTCGAATGTGTTCCTTCTCTTTCTAACATCATATATTCGAGTTTTTCTTTATATTTCAAAACTTCGGATTCCAGAGCCGTGATGCGTTTAGCTTTTTGTCGACACTCTTCAAGTTGTTTCTCCAATAAATCGTTCGTTTCTAAAATCATGCGCTTCTCCTCTAGCAGTTCATTAACGCGTCGTTTATAATAGTTTAGATCGTCCAGCTTCTCTCTCAATTTTTGAGTTTCAGTTTCAAGATAATTTGCTCTCTCGGCACGTTCTCGAAACACGTCCAATTCGTCGCGATAAATAAGAGCACGTTTCGCTTCGCAATACAATTCTTGATTTTCCGAACGCAGTTTCTCGTAAAACTCGTCCTTATGCTTCAATTGTTCTTGTGCTACAAAGAGATTTTCCGACTTTGCTTCTAATTCACTTTGCAGTTGTTGTAATTTTAATTTCAAGTTTGCAAACTCAACATTTGAAATGGCATTGAGCTCAGCATCCGCGGGAAGCAAGTCACGAGTCGGCTGATTAGCTTCCATAATAGAGAAACAATTTCGATAGATATTATCGCGGTCTCTGGTCAGCCGCTTAATAAGGTTCAACATGGTTAAAGGATCTAAGCTGTCCTCGTCAAGGGCTGCAGTATGCTTTTCCGTTATTGATTTTATAATTTCCATTAATCTGTGTTGCGTTCCAATCTCGAACTGTTTAATGCGTTCTATGAAGAGATGTTTGTCGAGGCATTGAACTGCGGCTCCTAATTGCAATGATAATAAAAGCGTCATTTGTTTTACGCTTTCCTTTGTTTCGGGTTGAACAGCGAGAGTAAGACAGTCTGGTAGCAGTAGTATGGTTCGGCCCAAAGAAACTTCATACAATTGCTTGATATTGTTTACAATGCACATGAAGTTCTTAGCTCTTGCTACTGCCAAGGATGAAACTGAAGTCTTACTGATATCCAATGGATGTGCAGGTGGATGAGGATCAATTTGTAACCACACATTATGCAGAAGTTGTCCATCCAATAAAGAGGAATATTCGCGTAGATTGTCGGCAGCCGGTAGACACGATTCGAACCAAGTCATGAGAGGATCCTTCATGAACTCTTCAATATCCGCATACGAAGCAATTGACATTTTGTTGTCTTTATTCATTCAATCGCAAACTTGTCGTACTTTCTTTATCGAACACTTGCAGAATAATAACCTTCTTGGAAACCAAGTTCACGTTTTTATATCTCTTTTAATATTTCATTTCTGTACGAAATCGTATACCTGTTTTAATCCGAATATAATTTTTAAAAACAACTTCATCTCAGCGTAGGTGCCTTCCTCTCCTTGAAGATTATAACAGGTGAACGAAAACATTATCGTTAATTTTGCCTATCAAACTACTTGCAGGGAAATAAAAGTGTTGAATATTAATGGGTTTACCCGCGATTTTCGAAAACGGAAACAATAAAACGTCAGGTCCTGCACTTTTGTGAAATGAGCACGAAATCCTTGATCTGCTGAATGTACACAAAAATTTAAAAATTCATTTGCTCTTTTTTTAAATTAATATTTCGAAAGCAAGTTTAATTAGTTTAAGGAAAAGCTTTCATAAACACTTTTTGTGTCGTGAGAGGGCTGAGAAGGCTTTTAAAATTTAGTATGCAGTTGAAATGCCATTAAAAAAAAAAAAGAACGGTAAAGGAAGTCTAAAGGCAAGAAAAGGAAATATTTTTGGCACAAAACTTTGTTGTCATAAAATTTTCTATCAAAAGTGAACGCATTCAACAACCGAAGGTCGTCGTCGTTAGAAGATTAAAATAAATGAAACTTTTTTCTCAAAACATAGCGCAGCTAAGAAACGCAATAAATGGGAAATAAGGCGATAAACTAATGTTTTGTCATAATAACGCATTAAGATGAAAGTCGGAAAGTACGTACGCACATATTATATATATATATATATATATATATATTAGATACAAAAAATATATATGTATGTATACAAAATAATGTACATTTTATATACAAAAACAAAACGAGAATGAAGCAAAGTTTCACACTGCAAGCCCTCTAAAGCGGTTGTTCGCTCACATGGGTAAACCATCGCAATATTTGAAGGAAATCAATTTCTTGTTCGTCTTAATAGATGGGTTGAATCCTTTTGAACATTTGAGTAACAAATTTTTTCCTCCGAAATATAGGCTTATACCTAAACACCGCAGTGGCACTGGTTGCTCTGCTGAAAGCTTACAACATAAAGTCTTACCTGTCGGATTCTAGCTCCGTTAGCGCGCTAATAGAAAGGATTTTTGTTCATTGAGAGGGATTTCCAAACGGAAAAAACTAGGAGCGACCGTTGAATAAATATCAGGCTGAGAGCAAATCGAAAGGTTTCAACGCTTCTGTCAGAAAATTAATAATTTGCGGTGAAGTTTCGAATCAGGAATTCAGAGTTGACATACGATTATACATCTTCTTGTCATTTTCGCTGCCCTTTTGCTACATGCAGAATGTAGAAAGTGGGATTATGTCTTTGACCAATGCAGCGAAAGAAACACTTCCGTGAAAGGAGAAAGAATATTTCAGCTTGAAGAGATGTCTTTATGATACGGGGATTGAAGACTAATGGACATAGATACCTGTAGCTCGTGTCGAAATTTTAAACCCATTTTTCTTGAAAAGTGATTTTTGAAAACGACTCGAAACACAAGAATTTCTACAATTTTTATACTCATCACCGAAGGATGAGGGAATGAGAGAATATTCATTTTGTCAAAATGTTTGTATCAGCGACCCCACAAAATATATATATTCTTGATCAGCATCATATTCTAAATCGATTTAAGCATGTCCGTTTGTCCGCTTGTGTAAAGTCTGTTGTAAACATTCTCCTGACCGCAAAAATGAAGCTATCCAACTTGGCAGAAACATTAAAAGTTCTTGCACGCAGGTTCGTATTGGAAATGGGCCAAGTTGGTCTAAGGACACGCCCACAGCACCACCTAAATTGAGAACATCTTTGTTTTTCGCAGGGAATGGAAAATTGGTTTTAGTTTATTACTCATAAACTAGAGCAAATAGATGTACAAAAATGTGAACGCATATTCTTTGGGCGATTCGTGCACAGACGTTTAACTAATTGGCCACGCCAGTATATCAAAATTTAATTGCTTTTTTTAATAGCTTCGTACCGCACAGAAACAAGCTTCAAAAACCCTATACAGTATATAATTTCTCGGCCCGTTTCCAATTTGGAATGCACCTAAACATGTCCGCCTGTTCGTCTGGCCATCTGTGGTAAGCTTTGTCCCATCGCCTACAAATTTGCAAAGAATTTGAAATTGACCTAAACCTTTCAAAGCACACGCCTAGGACACCCATACGCTTAAACGACAAAAAATTTTACTTTGAAAGTAGAAGAAATCAACTGCGCCCACTCCCTATTATAGAGCATGAGAATTTTGTTCTTTTATTTCTTTTGTATTTTTTTGCGGTAAACGGTGATGGGTATAAAAGATTCGGTCCCGACCGAATTGAATTTTCTTATTTTTTATTCTGCCGTTTGAATTTTTCACAACATCTTTTAAATAACAACGTACGGTAAAGTACGTAAATGATTTTCAATTAATTAATTTCAAGGCCTTTAATCAACGAAAATATTTATTCTAATAAAGGTACGAGAAAAGGTACATAATTCAGTAACAATATGAAGAGTATATGAAGAGATATCTTTGTACTAAAAAAAAACAATTGTCGATCTCTCCTATATGTTTTAGCGGGCGCAATAAACGTTGAATTCAATAAATTTTTTGAAATATGACGTCGTGGTGCCTGCATAGCGGCATTCAATTATTTAGAACACTTGTAATATCGCTAATATGGTGGCGTCAAAAATAGAACTTTTCGTCCAATTGTATAAAAATCAATATTTTAAAAATCTCTTACGTATTGCACTACGTATGGGCATTAAGATCCATTATTAGTTGATTAAGATTAAAGGCTTTCTTTGAAATCCAAATAGCACCAAATAATGCCTAGGCCTTTGAGCCCCTTAAGCTAAAGATGAACAGCAATACAGTCGCCATTTTGTTAATACTTTTCAAAAGTAATCTTATTTCCCATACATAAATATGTACTCAATTATCTCCTCGAATATTATTATTCTTTCACCGTTGCTTCCATCACAAAAAAAAAAAAAAAAAAATTGACTGAAAAGCCCCTAAAAAGTAAGTTAGAAAAGACGCCTTTAATAGGTGGGTCAATAATTAAGAACATGTTCTGCAAATTATTAACGTTGTAGGGTATCTTTGACGTCACCAAATCAAAATAATAATAACCAACCAAATGTGTTCAACTCCTATAAGCGCTTTTTTAATAAGAAATGTCTAACTTGGAAATTGCATAGTATATGCACAACTGCTACGTGTAGATCTACAGGAATAAGCATAGTATATAAGCACTGAAGGAAGTACTCAATGAACTATTGTCCACTCAGTGGTTACTTA
>CCAG010013790.1:0-12951 GCA_001077435.1 Glossina morsitans morsitans | reverse complement strand
CTGGATGTTATATACGCCTATACGTTAAATTTTATTTACTTATTTTTATTTATTTATTCTACTTATACAGGAAGTCAACTAAAAACAAATGGCAGTCGAGTTCAAATGACTCTTAAAGTAAATTTTAAAATAATTATTACTAAAACTTAGTATAACTACAATAAAACAAATAAGAAGAAAAAAAAAAAAAGAAAAAAATTATGTACACAATTAGCACAGAGCCACACCCACAACCGGTGCAGGACCAAATTGCAAATGAACCCCTAAGCCATCGCAAACATGCATAAGCTTGGCAACCAATAATATTTAACAACAATTCATTTTCGAATCGTAATGATTTTTTAGGGTTAAAAGCTAGTTTAAGTACGACATAGGTAATTCACGTGTAATAAGCAATGTTGCTTTAATGCACTTTAAAGAGTCCGATAATGAGAATAAGTGATAGACGTCATTTAGGTTCTGGCAAACAACTCTGAGCTAGTTAAACAGGTCATTATTATATTTACATTGACTAAGCTTAACCAATGTAAAGTGCCTACAAAAGCGGTTGCGAACATTAAAACTTATTTCTCCAAGTAACAATGGCGAGTCAATAGCACCATTTATTACTTTGATTAAGAAGGAAACTCCAAGAATAAATCTACGTTTCTCAAGAGACGGTAAGGATAATAGAAGCAACCTGCTTTCATAGGGAAGAAGAGAGGCAATCGGATCTCAACGCAAATTCCTAAGGGCAAACAGCAAAAATTGCTTTTGGACAGATTCAATTGAATCTACATATCATATGAAGGAGACCACACAACGGAGGCATACTCAAGTATAGGTCTAACTAAACACATGTACAGCCTTTTGGTAATATAAGGATCATCAAGCTCTTTGGACCACCTCTTTATAAAACCAAGCGCGGACCTAGCTTTGCTTAACGAGAGCTCAATGTGCAAGTTAAAACGCAACCTATGGTCAAAGAGAACGCCTAAGTCTGTGAATGAATCGACGTCCTCCAACTTGTGCGAATCTATGAAATACATGAAATGAGTAAGGAATGACTTCCTTCTTAAGAAAGAAAGCTTCTTACATTTATTTAGGTTTAGTGTCATATTATTCGACGAACACCATGCCACCAAATTATTCAGGTCAGTTTGAAGCTGATGTGATTGCGATTCTAGGGAAAAAGAAGAAAACCGTTTCACATCATCAGCATACATTAAGATCTGGCTGCATTTAATCACCGAAGGCAAATCATTAATGTATACATTAAATAAAATGGATCCTAAGTAGCCTGACGTAATGGGGAATTCATATGAGGTGGTGAAGTTAAACAAAACCTTGAATGACCTATTATGCAGATACGAGCTTATCCATTTCACTAAATGGGAAGGGTAGTAATTTATGGTTAACCAAATCAAACGCTTTGCTAAAATCGGTGTATATGACGTCAGTGCAAGAGCCACTAGAAAAAGACTTGAAGACATGACAAGTAAACTCTAACAGATTGTCGACCGTACATATTCCTTTTCGAAAGCCACGTTGGAGTAGAGAAATATACGAATTAATGGCAAAGGCCAGATGCTGAGTTATAATTCTCTCCAATAGTTTAGGTAAGACACTCAACTTGGCGATGCCTCTATAGTTCTCAACAAGTTGTCTACTTCCACTCTTGTGAATACGAATAAGAAAACTTCTCTTCCAACACAAAGGGAAAACATCTAAGTTCAAGGCCTGATTGAAAATCTATCATAGCTCGATAGCACAAGATTTAAGGACGCATGACGGAATTTCATCGTCATCAGAAATAACCAAATTGGGTATTGAAACCAAGTTAGTTAAAGGATATGGGTAATTTACTGATAAATCGAAACTAGCAGTCGAAAAGTTTCATCGGAAGTACTCAGCAAACAGATTTGAGATTTCAAAATCATCCGACGAATCAGAGGCATTAAAAGAAACATGCAAGAGATGTGTGAAAATGTTTCTTTTTGAATTGACAAATTTAAAAAAGTATTTAGGATTAGCAAACACAGAGGATTTAATGAACTGAAGGTATCTGCAATAATATTGGCGGTTGAGGGAGTTTAATCTATGCCTTGCGACTGAGTAAGCGAAATAGTCTAAAAAAGAGCCACTTTTCGAAAATTTCTTGAAAAGCTTGTTTGTCCTATTCTTATAATATCTAATTGTGGACTATTCTTATAATATCTAAAGGTGGACAGCAAAGCAGAGATCAACCAGTCTACCATTACAATTAAGGGTACGGTTATATTGAACTAAATTATGATCAAATAATTCTTTAAAGAACACAACAGCTCTATCAGATGTTGAAGTAGGAACCAGAATTATCACTAATATACCAAGTGACTTGAGCCAGGTTGAAGTCTCCCAACGCAACAACCAAATCGGTGAGTTAAGACTGCTTGGCCACTTCACAAATGAGGGCAGCCAGTTTCTTATATATGGAGATATCAGAATTTGGGGGAATGGAGGAGCAGGTTATAAATAGCTGTTTATTAGGCATTTTCGCTCGAATGGCGATAAATTCAAGGTCAGGGGAAGTGGGAAATTCTATTAAATTGGAGGGCACTGACGAAGATATGGCAATTAATACAGCGCCGCCAATGCGATTCAATCGATCACTTCTGAAAACCTGGAAAGAATTATGGAAAAGTTCCCACGAATGTAGATGAGGTTTTAACCAAGTAACCAGTGAAAGCCAAACAGAAAAACTCCGTGCTTACTGAATTTAGGAAAGTAGAACGAATTTTTGAATTTAGGCCCTAAACATTTTGATAAATGAGAGATAATGAGTCTGAAGAAATATTTAGTTTTTTGAAGGCGACAGGACTGCAGCTTTAGTATTACGGGGTCGATCTCGAGGAATAAATTCCTTAATTAAGGATCCTACTGGCCCCAGTGGTTTATTTAGCAACATATCACTGTTTTCAGTCGGAACTAGTATTTTAAAATAAGATATTGCTTTAGCACCGATGTTTCAGGTGCTAGTCTTGACACAAATATTGCTTTTCTAGAAGGAACTGGGGGAAGCAAATATCATTACCAGGGAAAGGAGGACTCATGGCTGGGGAGTTTAGAGATGGGGAGAATATTGATGGGGTTATCGCCCTTGCACAAGCTGCTTGTTCGACTTGCCCAGTCTGGTGATCAGCATTCACATTCGAACAGCCGGGGGGAGAGGATGATTTATTTTGTTCTTTATTGGTATTAGGTATAGACGCCTGAGTTGAGTGAAAAATACCACTTGGAGAAGATACTCTCGCAACTTCAGCATAAGTTATGCCAGAAAGACTTGCTGGTTTATTTGAAGCCTTCTTGTTGCAGACCGAGTCAACCATATGTGGAACGCTAACGTTCTTTGGAAGCACTGACTTGCCCTAACGAATCGGACTTAGGAGGAATTAGTAGTGACGTACCACACGCTACACTACGAGTAGTGATTTTACTAGCTTGGGAAGAAGATGAGTGCTGAATGAAACGACACTCATCGAACCTTGTCTTAATTAATTCAAATTTATCCCACAAGGAGGCAAGGATCTTGCTCAATTCTGAGAAACTATTTCTCGTGTCCGAGAATAATTTATAGAAGACAATGTCCCGCTTCCTACAGTCGGGACATGACCATCTTAAGCTTAAGGGTCAACAACTGCATCCGCAGCACGGCCGAGAATACCGGCGCACTTTGTTTGACCAAAACGCTCACAGAGCCAGCAAGAAACGAATCTATCACATTCCAGGCGTGTTTTTGCGCGACATGGTGTATATAAGCACTCCCTGTCACGTCAAAAAGATAGAAATGGATTATGAGGAGAAAAAAAGAGTAAAATCCAAAGGATCACAACACTAAAATTATCTAAAAATTTACGTTCCGTTACGTTGACACTGTAACAAGAGAGTAAAAGAATAAGAGAAATCAAAACCAACTTTCAAAGACTATTGGCCGTTCTAAAAAACAGCGAAAACAAAATCACAAAAATTATCTCTTCATTTAGACGAAAATTTCATACTACTCAAGCAACGATAAACAAAGAGCAAGAGAAAAGCTGTAATAGCACCAAAAGAAAAAAAAAAACACGAAAGAGACCTATTAACAAGAGCACAAATGCTGAACGCAAGAACCAAAATGAAAATCAACAAAATTTTAATATATATTTAATATAATTGTAATTCTTACACCCTTTACACTTTTATGCCTTTACAAATAATTAGGCTTCAACCGCGTAAAAAGAAATATAGCAATAAAAAATTGAAAACGATGCAATAACTCTTCACAAAAGAATAAAACGATACGATCACGCCGCGATCAGTTGCCAAACTGATCGCACAAACTTAATATACTCTACGCCACAAATGCTATGGCGTATAATGAAAAAAACCGTTTACTAATGAAGCAAATAGTATTCTGGACATATGATTCAGGCTTTTTGCTTCTCTATTCAATTCTGGTGAACGCCAAAATTCATATTCATTAACCAATAATAACATAATTATGTAATTCACAATCAGTTTCATAGTTGTATTGGAATATGTAATAACTTAGATTGGTTAAAAATTTTGACTAGCCAGTTTAAAGTTGCTGCTTTTAGATGAACAGCTTATATAATTGGACTGGTGCCATAGAGAGGCTTTTATTATTTTATATCAAACATGAACATTTTATATCAACCTCATAAAACAAAGTGAATATTTCTTATCTATAAAGACGGTATTTTCTTAGTTCTTGAATATTTTTTAATTTTTTCCGTTATGAACATTGCTTTATTTAGAACCTTCAACATACTATTGTGGAAATCCCAAATCCAGGATATTCCAACTAATTGATTTACCAGAAAATTTTCCCAGGGACAAAGCAAGTGCAAATTCATGGCGCGTCGTGCAGCTGCCGGCCGACGAAAAAGATTAGCGGAAGAATGGATTAAAAATGAAGCCATGAACTTAAGTAATAATAATATGGGTGAAGGTGTGTAGAGCTTGGGTTTCGTTTGTACCGCCTGGCTAACCCAGCTACACTCACAAAAAAATAAGACAAAATTTACATAAGTATATGTATCTGTTGGCCCTTTGCGTCTTTGTCTATGGTTACATTCCTACGCGCGCACACACACACTTGTACTTTGTCGTCGCGAAACTTATTATATATTTAGTTCACGATGCTTGTCATTTTCTTTCCTTTTTTTTTCTATTATTACTTCTTAAAACTAATGTGATTTACTCCTTACTTGATGTGTTTCTTGCATTCTAGTACAGCCACAATATCACCGTAATCCATTTCGGTAAAATCTTCACAAATTTCAATCTGATGACGTCCTCTATAACCGACAGCTAATGCACTATAGCCAAGCCTACCTTTGGAGCTGTATTCAAACACTTGATTGATTTTTATTTTTTTTATTTTTTGTCTTTAAGTTACACAATACTGTTTTTATTAATTTATAAGGATATTAAAGTATGTTGTAATACAACTTATTCTTGTGCGAATCTCACCAAGATACCTAAACACTGTCTTTACAAAGTTATTTTGTATTTGTCATTAATATATAAGATTTTTTATTTCTTCGTATAATTTAAGAAATTTGTTGAAAATAATAGTAATCGTGATCTCATTACGTTTTTATACTCGTACACAAATAAGATTTCTTGAACGTTTATTCATTGTTTTATTTCTACCGACTTGTATTTGGTTTTAATGGAATTTTAAATAATAGTTTTTCCTTTTTTTCCTTTTTATTAATAGTCGATATTATTTTAAAAAGTTTAAAGTTTTTTTTCACATCATTCTTGTCGATCGCCCTTTTCTTCCTTTCTCTAACGCTAATGTTATTTCCACAACCTATCATTATGCTACACAGACGGACTTCGGGCTTTGTTCTCTTTTCATAATTCTCTCTCTAAATAGTGCTAATATGTGAGCGGAGAATTATCAAAAGATCTTATTTAACGGAATTCCGTTATTATGAATAACGATGCTCTTTTTGTGAAGACCAGGGACAACGCCGATCGTCGGAAACCTCCTACACGTATATACGCGGACGACCGTTGTGCTTGTAAAAATCTTTATAAACAGAATGTTTGCCGAAGGCAGAGTCTGTCGGCAAAGAACATTTGAGTCGAAAAGAAAGTTTAAGTTAAGAATGCTTTCAAGCTAAATAAACTGCAAATAATCTGCCTTTAAAGAAATTGATTGTAAATAAAACTACGATCTAGTTGTACGAACCATATCAAGAAAGGCAAATTTCATATGCAAAACTAAGATTTCTTTGGTTTATGCGAGAGAGAGAGGCATTGTAGGTCGTTGAGAAAGTTTTCACAAACACGCACAAAATAGAGGACTTTACACTAACCGAAAAGGGAAGCATAGTTTAAACGGTATGGTTAAGTTAATTTTCATATCCCTATATTAATAACCTATGGGTATATAAATGTTTCATGCGCAAGGTTTGCAAACATAAAATGAAAATTATTACTGTCAACTTTAGATTTCCGAGTTCCTGCCGCGACTTACATGTGCCTTGATAGAGTAATTTAAAGCTCCACGTACTTCTTAGTGATACTGAATATCCTTTAAAGGGGAGGTTCATCATATCATATAGAAGCTAAGCAAATCCAAATAAAGTGCAATTTTCATTGCAAGCTTAGAAAGACGGCGGGGAGATCTGCTGACATATATAAAGTTATTACATTTATGTAATTTGCTGGCGTATATAAAGTTATTACATTTATTTTTCAACTTAAATCAAACTTAAGTTATGTCCTTATTCATTTTTAAAGTGACTAGCGTGTATTAATGGGAGAACATAGCAGCAGATATAACCCAAAAAATATAAGGTTGAAGTTTCTACAGAAACCTCCTAATCAAAGTAGTTAAGTGTAGAAATAAAATACCTACGGCGCTTGCAATTGTGTGGGTTATTTCTACTTATAAGTGTGCTCGTGACTGTGATGCTCTACTACAACCCATCTACATTTTATACATACAAGAGTAACACCTAATTAAACGAAATTAACAACAGTGGAAATAAAAATGAATGAATGTTGCCTTAATGTCCAATCAGAAAAAATCCTTGTGAATATATTAAAAGACAAAACGAAATATATATAAATTTCTATAAAAATATATAAATATTCTTTACTTATAAAGCTTTAAAAGCAAATTACGACTACTAAAATTTGTTGTAAGATCTTAGCAATTTTGTTGTTTTAGTTGTGCAGCGGGGAAGACAGCAGCAAAAGAGATGATGTTATTGACATATAAAGCAAGAAGGATTGCGACATAATTAAGCGTAATCCTCAACCTAAATGAGGCGGCGCTTATATTCTCGGGTCGAGGTATAAATTGAGGCCGCAAGAACTTCACACAATAACATCCGCCCTATCATGTCATTTTGTAAGAAAAGTAAACAATTGTTTATAAATAAGTAACATAGTTTTTGGGTAGCAAAAAAAAAAAAAAAAATTAACTAAAATATAACAATACTTTACTTATAAAGATTTACTGGCGAAATTCAACAAAAGTAAAATTAAAAGTTGCTTAACTGTATGGATAGAACGATATCGTTTGAACGAATTGCAATGTGGTGGCTTGGCAGACTCGTTCTGTAATGCTTGTATAAGCATGAAAATCAAATGGGGTCAGCAAAATAAATCAAAAGCAGTACATTAACTTTGCGGTCATCAAGTCGCCTAGACTTCTATTGCCGAGCAAATCGCCAGCAATAGTCCCCAACTAAATAATATGCCCATGCCATGCGCTTTGGGATGTTGATCATTCATTTCATATATCATGAATGATCATTTTGTTCCTGCAACGAAGCGTTTTTATACAGTATTTCGTCTTATAGCTATAACTTAGAACTGCCTGTGTGTATGTCATTAACACAATTTGCTTATTCTACAATAATTTACAAACAGTGTATCTTTATGCTGAATTTCTACTTTGATTACTTCCGCATATATTTTCACATAGCATTACGGCCTGTTAGTTAGTTGATTTTAGAGTTAGTTTTGGTATATAATTTTAATTATATTTTTATTTTATTATTTCTTTATATTTCGTAATTAAATTATATTTGATTAACGTCTTATTAATTTTGCGTATTAAACGTCCGCCACTTTTTATTTTTTTATTTTTATTAATTTTGCATACTACTTCTTCAACAGGTAGGATAGAACATAGACTATAAGAAGGAATAGTGTAAGATCTCCGTTTCCTACACAAGAAAAATTACTCAAAATATGTGAAAACCTTTAAACGACGTCGTTAAGCAAAAAGGATACTCCACCAATTAATTTTTTATAATACACTGTTTTTTTTCTACATCAATTCCATATCGTCGTGTTTTTTCCTTTTGTGTGCTACTCTTTTTCTTTTCATAAATTCTCGTAAATGGTTCAAATGAAGTCCCGTATATAAATCGATGAAAGCACTTTTCTAAATTCGCCGAATAATTTTTAAATCCGTCACAGCTACATTTCCAAGCAGTTTCTTTATTTATCGTCAATTTTAAATAATTTTCCCAAAACTTTTCTAAAATTCCAACACAAGCTTCAGCTACTCGCAATTTTTTTTTCCTTCCTTTTTTTTCCTGCCAGGACAATCTTCCATCTCCCGACCCGCGAAATTCACAATCCTTTTTTTGGTACATGGTTGCTTTACCAACAAAGAGATGAAAAGACTTTCTAATTCTGTATTAATTCTGTAAGATGACACTACCGATACTCAAGATAGCTTATGAATTAAATGATGTAAGCATTTAGATGGAAAGCATACCGTATTCGGTAAATTGGTGGTTGACATTGAAGCTTCGTTTGCGATCTTTCAGACTTTATGTAAATTGTAGAGCAAAATATGAAAAAGATACGTCCAGCTGCTCTGAAGAATCTTATTGTGAATACGCTGAACTTTATTCAATTTACTGTTAAGGAGGGCTGAAATACGGGAGAACCCACCCAGATTTATGCACAGAAGAATCGAATATGTTAAAAGTTTGCCTTAGCCTTGCTTTGCTGCCAGTGTATTGGTCGCTTATTTCTCTTGGCCCTAAATCAACCTTGCGTCCTCAACACTGTTGTTTATTAACATTGTGAAATTATGGGAATTTTTATTAGACGTTCAATTTCAAAATGAAGAGAAAGTGCAGGGACCAGAATGGGTATTTATGCTTGTCTAACTATGCAAAGAAACTATGGTTGACAAATAACAAGTCATTTGCCGTATTCCTATAGTATTTGAACATGAAAGGGTTCACTTTTTTGTACATTGCTCTATGGTGTCATGTGAGAACTCATTTATTGAAGAAATACGTCATTTCAAGTTGTTGACACGTTAGGAATACGATAGATACCAATATTTCGTTACAGAAGAATATGTGCTGCTGGCAGCTGTGGGAAACAAGTCAATTGTCAATATTTGCAGGTTTGCTCTTGAACTTGGGCAATTTTTGACACCTGTATAAATATGTGATTCTTTAACCTAAAGGCGTACTTCAATTTAACGTATTGGTACTGATTTATTATGTGATTTTTCGGGATGCTTTATTTTGCTTTTTGGTATTATAGGTTCTTTGCATTGAATGATGGTGCTAAGAAACAACGGCATCTTAATGGTAGACGGCTTTAATAAACGAGTCACTAGTGGTTTTATCGAGTTGCATGTATTTGGTAATAATCGCCAAATCATTGTACTGTTTCATGTTGTGCTAAGTCTTATTAATACAACAAGAACTACTTGGTGAGTTATTATCATTTGTAACCAAATCCTGAATCTTACCCTAGTTTAGTTTATGTTGACAAACTTTGAATTTTATATTTTTTCGTGGCCACATTATTTACACTTACTTGCTCTGGGAAAATATTTATATATATTGAAAGAATGAGGTATAAGGTCATAAATTCTCTTTAAAATACGCAGGGCCATAATTATTTGAAGTTACTGTTTTCTATTTGTTTGGCGACAATCCCTTCCATGATGAGTGGCAACATTCTTATCGCTAGAACTGCTGATAGATGCGCTATTCGTATTCATACCAGTGCTTTGAGTTGCGGGTAAGGTGTAATAAGTAGATGTATTTGTAAACGAGCACAAATTCTAAGTGGTCGAAAATAGGATGAACGTAATCGTATCTCTGGCACTACGCCTTTAAAATATTGGATAAGAAACCTGGACCTAACAGGGACTAATCCAAATATACCATTTCAGCTTTGGTAATATGTGTGATCAATAATTTATTGGTCAGTTTAGCTTCCTCCAAGCTAAAGGCTACAAAGTATAAAGAGACGTGTTCCACAAAGATATTCTCTGGCGATTTCTGAGCCGGCAATATCGTCAGCGTCAACTGTGTATTCCGCAATGTGATAAAACGGTATTGCCTGTCACTATGTATCCATTTTTACTGCATCCTTCATTGTTTATCACTTTGGCAGAGCGTACTGTTAATGATAGATTAATGCCAAAAGCGAAATATTGATATTAAACATACAGCAATGATCGTATGTATATTCTTTGGCAATGTGTTAGTTAGGCTTTTTATTTATCAATTGCAAATCGAAAACATCTAAACTCAATTGGTTTTATTCTTATTTATTTTCCAAAAATCCGGAGCAATGAAATTATTATATTTAAGATTTATTTATATAAACAAAATAAAAAGGAAGTGATCATTAGGAGTATGTTACCTTTTTTAAAAAATAAATTTGACACTGTAGAACTAATAAGCAAATGCGGTACCATGTTAACACCGGTGTTACAACATTTTATAATCTTAGCGCTTTTTTTAATACCTCTTAACATGTTTTCGCGTTAATATTATGGTGCTAGCATTGTATTTTGAAGGCATCTTTGTTTTTGCGCGTTAGCGCTACGTGCTTAATAATTTACATAGAATTTTTTTTCTACTTCGTTTTTATCTGAAGAAAGCAGCACAAAGATTGGCGAGTTTAATGACTATTACGCTGAAAATAATAATAAACCATCGCAAACTTGTCATCAACCACAGACGTGATACTGCATAACGAGTGTCTGTGTGTTGTGTTGTTGGTCTAACACTTGTTGCAATTGTGGCCAGAAAACACTTGTTGTATTGTGCGTAATCCAGTTTTGATGTTTATTTTCTTGCCAATGCATTTTGTTGTTTGCATAAACAATGTGCAGCGGATTCAAAACCCTAAAGCTAAACGGATAATTGAAGAATTTTTAATACGCAAAAACAAGAATTAACATCTTTTACGAAATATCTTCGAAATACAAATAAATATTTATAAGAAATAGTCTCGTGATTGCCGGCTTTACGACATAGGTGTAGTAATTTCATTTGACCATCTAAATGCCGACTTCACTAACCCAAGCATTTCCTTTGTAAGTCCCAAATATTATGATTTTCAATAGTTTTAGTATACTTTGTTCTATTACATTCTATGACTATGAGAATTCATTTTTGAATATTATATAATGTATATTTATGTGTAGGGGCTTACTACAATTACTCATGCTATAATGAACGATGATATGGACGACTGGGGTCAGTATTATGAGAATTGAACTCCAACTTTTTGATGTGGATGGTGTAAGTTCACTAATTCAAATAAATTTCCAGTGAGCGTAAAATTTAGTCTAATTTAGTCTTATTAGGTCTTTGCTCAATGCTGTGCATAGGTTTATTTCTATACGATTACTTGTTTAGCTTGCACGGTGTTCACATTGCCTATTAATACCTTGCTACAAGCTCCAAGCTTCAGCGCGGAATTTGGAATTATCGGCTTGCTAACGTAAATGCTTTTTCATCAAGCACAACTATATTGAAACAACGTGCCGATGTAAAATTGGACACGTTTGTTACGAGTCATACGGGTCTGAAAGCTACAGAATTTCTAAAATATTTCGCACTAACGCCTTTGCTTGTCAACGCAAAGCGTCAAACGGGTTACGTGTTAGTACACAAGGATGTTCACATTTGCATGTTCCTCTTATTATTTTTCAAAGTCGCGGCTGTATATACAGATTATAGAAATGGTTAAAAGGCATTGGCGCGAATCACAAGCACATTTGGAACGAAATCGGTCACCGTTACTATAAAAAAACAAATTTGTACATCTCATAGAAAATGGTTTTAAGTTATTTAGTTGTGAATAAAAATTTTTGAGCCTTTAGTCAAGTTTCAGCATCTGGTATTAGATAAATGTACCCTATTATATGCCTTTTCAAATTGCTGCACATTAGGTACGATAGAATTAAATAATGTACAAACTAATGATTAAGGTTCTTGAATATGTAATAGTAATAATAAATGCCTACAAAAGCAGATAGCTATTGAATTTATTTTTAGGTCATGAAAAATTTGTACTGATTTCGAAAGCAATCTCGGGCATCCATCGCTGGAATCAACATGATGAGGCAGAAAAAACTAAAAAAAATTAATCAGGATCTTCAATTAATGGAGCCGTAAGTATGAAACACGGCCATTTTCAATGTGGTATTTGCAAAATCACTAAGTGGTATTTTTTATTTAAATGTGCAAAAGTATGTTTTTAAAATTTGAGGGTGTCGACGTACTAAAGTGTCGGTATTAGCCAAATGTTGCTCAGAATACACTCAAATCGATTGTAAAGATATTGAAATATCACAAAACAAAAACGTGCACTTGCATTTGCCTAATCTATTGTATAGATGGTAAAATTTTTATAGAGTTTTAAAGGTGGACAATTATGTTTGGCATGATATTCATTATGCAAATCAACCATACATTGAACAAAATTGTCCGAGTTAGTGATTGCCCCTTGTTTTTCTGGAGCGCGCTTAGAAGAAAATGAAATGAAAAATTTGTATACAACGAATCTGCGGAAATTGGGCTGCCTTAGCCTTAAATTAACACGAGATTTGCGTGTCAAGTGTTTCTGGTTTTATCATTAAAATTTTTTTTTTTTTTTTTTTTTTTTTTTTTTTTTTTTTTT
>CCAG010013789.1:0-52903 GCA_001077435.1 Glossina morsitans morsitans | reverse complement strand
AAAAAAAAAAAAAAAAAAAAAAAAAAAAAAAAAAAAAAAAAAAAAAAAAAAAAAAAAAAAAAAAAAAAAAAACCTATACTAATGCAAAACATAAACAATTTCGCTTCAAACAAAACCGTCTGTTTATGTTATTGCAAAGACGAGGGGAATGGTATTTTATTGTTGCCAATGTTTCTACAAAGATGAGGGCCTATGTATTTTGTTGCTGTCAAGACCACGTAGTGCACACAAAAACATCTGTGTTCGTCTCTGCAAAGGTTAGAGCCTATTGTTGTTGTTGTCAAGACCACGTGTTTCAAACAAAATTCATTTGTTTTTGTTTATGCAAAGTCAGGACAGTATATTTTGTTGTAACCAATGTTCGACGTACCAAACTTTTTTCAACCGTGTTCAAAACTTTGTATCGCAAGCCATTGAATGTACTTCTCCCATAGCTTTTCCCCAGGTTTGTCGCCAATCGAGTTTCGTCCTTTTCGTAAATCATCGTATATCGATTTGTTGATGAGTTTGGAAGCTCTATCCTTCCGAGAATTGCATTTATTAGAGAAAACAGCTTAAGAACAAAATAAATTCCATATAAAATTATTTCCTTGCAAACAGCTGAGTCAAAAAACCAAAAAAACCGTACGTATATATACTTGCCCTTCTTTGTTGTATTCGGCATGTCGCCCTCAGACGGTAAATCTATTATACTGGGGTTTCTAAACATATAAAAAATTAAAAAAAAAAAACAGAAAAATTTCACATTAAAAGTTTATTCATCGTGCTACTGTTGGTGGAGTGAAATACATCGCTATCGGAAGATTTGACCGGAGAACCAAAGTTCAGTGCGCCTTTAACTCCGTCTATAGCTGCCTGTAAATTTGCTAACTCTGCAATTTTTTCTTCCTCGATAGAAAGTGACTCTCTTTCGGCATCCAATTTGCTTCAAAGATTTTCTTTTATAGTTCATCTTCTTTTTATTCGATTTTATGGTCCGTCCAAAACTTAAACAAAAAGTATAAATAAAAAATAAAATAATTGGAAATGAAATATTAGAATGAAAATCGTGGTTAACTGTGGTTTCAGCCAACCTGCTGCTGTTTTGTTTGGGAAACCCATCGAATTTAATTTGCAGCTTCTTCTAGTCCAGTTTCAGATCTTCACGCTTCTGCGCACTGCTTTGGTTGTAGTTTTGCGCCATTTTGAGCATGGGCAGCTTGGCCACTTTTCTCAGGAGCTACGGACACCACCAATCAACCCAAACATAACCAAATCCAAAATTGCCAATAATCTAAAGTCAGTAAACCTTAACAGTACACATTAAGTAAGCACTTCCGGTCAAGTACTACATATGTTATCTTTCTTTTTGTCAACATTGTTTGTTAAGCATTTTTCGAAATTGTAAACAAACAAATTTTTGAAGTTATTATTATTATTATTATTAAAACTTTAGACTAATGAAATAAATTCTTAGACTAAAAAAAAGATATTGAGCACTAGCAACACAGGCTATCGGCTTTAATTTATAAAAATGTACATTAGATATTGAGCTTAGTAGCTTTAATAAAGTAATATATTGAATTGATATTCTGTTCTGAAGCTGATTTTAGAATGTCCAACGGGTTAATTATCCGAATCCAATACTTCTAGCCAAGGAAAAGATAATGCAATCACAGTAAATGTGCTTCATAGTAAAAATTTGTCTACAACTGCAGACTGGGGAGGAAGACTTCTTTAAGATCCACTGGTGCGTTGCAATTGTATGACCAAGGCGAATTCTCGAAAATGTTTAGATCTTGATTTTCTCAACATTTATTGGATATAAAGTTGGAATTAATTGAGGATTAATAGAAGAGTAATGTTGATGATGGTGTCGTAGATTTCCTCCTGTAATTTTCTGTTTAACTTTTCCGCCAATGTATCTTCGAAATTATAAATATTATCGTAAAGAGAAAAGAGAAAAAGAGAAAAATAAATAAAAATAAAATAAAGTGATTTTGAGAAGAAAGCAGCCAAAAGGTTGCTTTAAATTTTTTTTTAAAAACAACGTTACGAGGTAATGTGACTTGCAGCCTGGGATCATATTTTTTACTTTGTGTGCCGAAATTTTGTAATTTCTTTTTCTGTTTTATTGCTTTATATGGTTTTAAAGCCTAATTAGTTATAAAAGTATTTGAATTTGTTGAAATATATGCAACTTCTGTGATGACATTCATTCTGGTTTTTGTGATCAGCGCTTTGTGCTCTTGTCTAAAGGTCTCTTTCTAGTTTTTTGCCTGTAGTTGTTTCCAAACATCTGCGTTGGTTTACGGCGTTTACAGTTCTCTTTGTTTGTTTACTGTGTTTTTGATCGTGTGAAGTTTGCGTCTATTTCCAGATCATTCTTGAATAAGTGATAACCTTTTTTCTTTTTTCACAATTCCTATTTTGTCTGTTGCTTTCTGACATAGAGTGCTTGTTTGCAGGTATCACTGGGCGTGCTGCAGATGCAGTTCTAGATCCTTGAAAGCGATTATGTTGGTTGTTATATGGTATGGCAACCTGCAGAATTGTGATCACGTCGGGGTCACCAGAATGTTGTGTGGTATGGCAACCTGCAGAATTGTGATCACGTCGGGGTCACCAGAATGTTGTGTGGTATGGCAACCTGCGTGAATTGTGATCACGTCGGAGTCACCAGAGTGTTGTGTGATGGGTTTAGGTAATTGATTTATCAGCGTGTCCAAGATGGACACTAAATAGTCAAAAAGTGGCGTGCTAATTTGCACCGTCTAATTGGTTGACAAAGTGGGGTCAATACCTAAATCGTTGGTATGAACCGACCAGACGATGCGTCTTGGTCGTACCAACTTGTTAAGGTGGTTCTTCCAGCACTTGTAACTGGAAAAACCGCTAGGATAACGAAAAAATGGTCGATGTTTGAAATGAACAAAGACAAAGTTTATTGACAAAATTATGAGCATATAAATTATAATTCTTATAAACTAACTTAGAATTATAGCAAAATTACTTGATACATAAAAATGATGCACTTGCATTTTCGCGTTTGTTTACTCCAGCGAAAATGAGGAACTTGAAGTGTGTCACAAAATGCAACATTGGCAAATTAATATAAACAACGACGACACACTTCAAGGTCTGGATTGTGCAATTTTATGATGTCGTTGTCTATGGTCAGTTATGCCAAACAGACCGACACACAAACATGAATACGCAAATGCAAGTGCATGAACTAGTAAACGTTAATGAATTCACATTCAACCAAACATGAATGTGCAAAGCAAAAATGAGGTATCGAATATGAATGCAATACAGATGTATATATTTGAATTGATCTTAACATTAACTGAATTATGATGCAATATATATACTTAGACTAAACATTGGTCATATCCTGACTCTGAGAAGCGGGACATTGACTTTTATAAGGGTTTCACAGAACCAAAGCATGGCTTTTCTGAATTAAGTAAAAATCTCGTGACACTGTGTTGAAAGTTTACAAAAATCACTCTGTAAAAGACAAGCCCGTAGCGTAGCGTGTGGTACTTCACCTCCGTGTTCACCTAAATTTCATATGTCGATTCATTTGAGTGTTCTATCCTTGCCGACAAAGAACATTGCTCAGATTATAAAAAAGCCAGGAAGCTGTCCCGGTTTCAATTATGCTGTGGTGGTAGGGTATGTCCTCGAAATGGTGCCACTCAGACTGCTCTAAAATAATGCCTCTCCAACCAGCTATTCGGATGTGTGCGCTGCTCACCATGCTGGGCAAGTCGCACGAGCTGCACAAGCAAGTGTAGTGACTCTGTGCATTTTCTCCCCAACTCAACATTCTCTACCTGTGAATCCAATCGTTCCTAATAAGAATGACGTCTACTTGACGGCAATATCTTCTAGAAAGGCAATATTCGTGTCAAGACTGGCGTCTGACCCATTTTAGGATTACATAGAAAGTTATCTGGCTACAAAAATCCCATCCGTTAATTTGAAGCTTGTTAGCATTTTGAACAAAGATAAATTGCAATGTATAAGAAAAGGAAAAAAGTTGCAAGAAAAAAAGAAGAAAAAACTTATGTGTCAAGTGTGCTATATCTTCCTATCCGTTATTTTATATTGTCCGTCTTGTCTTTCTGTCCGTTAACCTGTATGTGAATATCTGTTTGTCTGTTAAATCAATGTTAGTCAGTACACACGCACGAACGCACTCTACTCTTCCTTTCGCTGACACATTTACGGTTTATTTCTCATACATATTTTTAATTAAATTAAATTGAAGGCTTTTGATTTACAACCTGCATAACGTTAGATTTTTGTTGCACCAAGTCATCTAATTTAGCCTGAACGGTAGCCATCAAAGGTGATGAATTTTCTAAAAGAAGGTACAAATTGATTTGAGCGCATTGATTGATTGCGAGCGCATTAACATCTTCACATAGCGATTTAAATTCTTCGGTATCATTAAACACTAGCGAGACGTTGTTTTGATGCCTATCGCTTAACCATAGCAAAGCCTCCTTTGTAGACAATTTAGTAGCACCAACATTCAATATTAGAAATTTTATACGGACAAGTTGTGTCCTATTTGCTTTGCTGACTTCCACTGCTTTCCCTCTCTTGTCTATCTTAACATTATACGGAGCTAATTTTGCATTATAATTTTTTTCCACATCGCTTAATTGGAAATTCTTTCGGTAAACTATTCGTACCTCTTTGAACTGAACTTGTCTGCTACGGGCTATATATGTTCCTTGGTTTTCCTTGTGTGCTTCTGTACGTTTCTTAGCTACTATATCTTTTAAAAGTCACATCTTTTCTGGCATGTTGGTTGCCTTTGAATCACAATCTCTTACAGCGATCAGTTTTCGCATTACGTTATAAAAATATGTATGCTGCATCATATTTGAACCAAAGAGGACATACTTTCTAAAGCGAACGCTGTATCGCTAAGATGAATATCCCAGATGTATTGGTCTTCGCTAGTATATGAACGTTAAATATGTAAAATCGAGCGGTTGACTCTTTCTGCTGCGCTGGTTTGTGGTAAATAAAAGGCAGTTTTAACGTGTTGGATACTACACTTGCACAAAAAATCTAGGAGAGCTATTGAAGTAAATTGTTTACCATTGACCATTATGGAAGTAAATTACTTTCCATTATCTGAGCGTACGACCTTAGGTACTCCAAATACGTGGAACACTTCGTAAGCATTTGATTACTGCCGTCGCACTAGCTTGTGGCATTGGTTGCCATACGGCAAATTTGGAAAAATGTTTAAGCGAATCTTGCAAATTTGTTTTGACGGTGAAAAAAGCTAAGGACTGCTATAAATCGTTCTTATATATTTTGTGTGATTCCAGCGCTTCTTCCAGTCAATGCATCTGCAAATGCATCTGCCTCGCTATTAATGCCTTTGAACAGGATGTGGTAAGTAAGTGGTTCTAAACCATGATATGACGTTTCCCGAGTTGAAGATATTATTCATCAGAGTATTATCATATGTGGCAAGTTTTTCTACAAATTTCTTCTGCAAATAAAACACATATACAGAATGGTCACACTCCAGATGTATCATGGATATTTTCGTTGGAGAATCATTTTGTGCATTTTCTCAATATACTTCGCTTAAAGATTCCCAAGTCTTTGGCTACTATCGGAGAAATACAGAAACAGATTGGAAATCCTTAGGCCAAAATTGGAGGAATGGCGAAAGCCATTGTAAAGCAGTAATTTAGTGCCTTCTGGAAGGTGTATATTGCATAACATGAGTAATATGTGTTTTGCTTTGCCCAGAACCGACCTCTCATGATCATTGAATTTATTGAAGTTAATTTGTCAAAGTTTACTTCTAAGTATTTTATGGTGTTTTTAATAGGGATCTCCGTTCCGTCTAGGAATAATTGGAGGCGTTTGCTGCGTTTCTGTTGATACCTTACATTTTGTAGTACGTACTTATCAGGTTAAGATGAGAAGCAGCTCCATTTCGTGCTTCAGTTGGTGGCAGATTGTGTGCCTAGATGAAGTCATCAGTATAAAGAAGGACTTTGGAGTCCCCGTCTAAATGGTGCAAGTCGTAAGGGAAAAGGTCGAATAAGTAAGGTGCAAGAGGTACGCTGCGAGCAGGTACGCTGCCTCAGTGGGCACCACTTGGGACTAATCCGAACTCTGAGGTGAAGTCATCCATTTGCACCTGAAATTTACGATTCAAGAAGTACCTCCGAAATATTTTCACCAGATATGGATCGACAAGGATCTGTTACCTTTTAGAGGATACTCTTGTGACAGGCGAGCTCAAAGGCTCTTTGAATATCCAAGTAAATGGCTACTCTCTAGTCTTATTCCAAAAATGGTTTTCTACATCGTTTTGCATCTTTAAAAGTACATGATTTCTAGAGTGGTGGATTTTAAATCCGAATTAGAATAACTGTATGCCTTAACACCTTTTCTCATTTAACACATGTTCAAGCACTTTCCCAATGTTTGGCAGCAAGGAAATTGGCCGTAAATTCTCTGGGGTGCTATTATTTGGCTTCTTTTTAGTTGGGATAAACTTAGCAGATTATCTTACTTAGAAAGTGTGCATTGTTAACGCGGTCATTGAATACTATGGTTAAGAATTGTATAGCTGCGTTCGGGAATATTTTCAATATCAAATTCGAAATTCCGTCTATTCTAATTGACTTTTTCAGGTTTAGGTTGTTGATAATTTGTCTCATCATAGGATGTTTCTTCGGGTTCTCTAAAGGAGCCATCGAATGAATAAATATGATTAGCAGTCGCTTCAACATACGAAGATACGTGACTGGAAAGATGTTCCACTGATCGTTTCGGAAGATGTCCTTCGAAAGTTGCGATATAATGTTCTCTGAAAACTTTGGACATTTCCGAATGTGAATTTTGTGAGAGCTTCCCTACGATTTTGCGCTTTTTGTTGAATTTTTGAACCTCTTCTATGCTTACTAAATATCTAATTATGCACTTTAATAGTTGTATTTGCTTAGAAAGTATAACATACGCACGAATTTGCCTGTTTCCCGTACGGTGAAAAAAGTCTCCAATTTCTTGTGAGATTGGTATTTAACGTTAAAGAATTTTCTCACCATGTCAGATATTGAAATTTCTGGTCCCTGATTTCAATCCTCTCTGAGTAGCTGTCATAAATCAAATAGAATATAGTGTCGAACTCATCAATGAAACAGATTATTTCGATTTTTACAAGGTTTTTGTTTGCAAGAGGTGTTATGCGTAAGCAATCTGATTTTATGTGGTTACAAGAATCGCCCCACTTATAGGATATAATCCATGAGCGAATTATCTAAGAAGTTTCGGTTAGGACTATCAGCCATGTCTCCCCAAGCTGTACATTTGGCGTTCAGGCCGCAACCTAAGATAAATCCGTTAGAATTTGTAGTTGGAGAATCTTTTTAAGACTCTAGTAGAGTTCTGCTGAAGTAACATTGCTAAGAATTTATAATGATCTAATTATATACTTTTTGTAAGTTTTGTCAAATTGATAATTAATTTTAAAAGATGCTTTTGAAACCAGTATTATTAAGAGCAATTCGTTTATATTTAATGATGCTTTTTGTCACTATTACCACTCCGATATGAGATTGGGCGAAAATGAAGATATGCCCTGCTACATTGGGTCGTTGATTTTTCCTGGGGCACCATTCTTGACACAGAGTTTCCGAGGTGTACTTGGTGGGAAGAATCGATAAGAGATTAAACATTGAATGTAAAGAAATTCGTGGATCTGTATGTGTTGTACAAATAGTAGAGTGTTTCGTAAAGTAAATGTAGAAACTTTTATAATTTCTGAGTAACGAGCAAAACAAAACAAAAACCCACAAAGTTTTGTTAAGAAAACCAGAGTTGCCTTCAGTTCACGCTCCACTGCGCGCTTCTGCTCTGACCAATTTCATCCATTTTCAATACTAACCTGCGTGCAAAAGCTTCCAATGTTTCTACCAAATTTGAAGTCGATATCTTAATTTTTGCCATGAGGAGAGTTCACCACACAGAAGGGTGGATACAGTTTAACTAATTCACAATTTCACGCTGATGAAGAATATATGTACTTTATAGGGTCTCTGAAGCTTCCCGTTGGTTGTTATATGCACTACAAAAAAAACAAAAGGAGTATACCCCCATTTTTCAGTGGTGGGTATGATAATGTTTTGCTTAAACTATAAAAGGTGGGTTTCAAAACTTTCAATATATTCTAGATCTGAAATGCTTAGTGAATTTGAATTTTTCTTTAGATATTTTAGAATGGGTCTAGCTATTTTTGCGAAGTACTTGATGAACTTTGACTTACTGTTTTGGGTATAGGGAATTTTGTGACGCATTGTATTTTCTTGGGGTTTGGTTTTATTCATGCACTGGTTACTAAGTGACCGAGGAGCTCGGTCTCTCTCTCTCTTTTCATAAATTCAATATAAATATGTTCGTATACACTTTTAAGTTGACTTCTTTTATCCTTTGAAACATTCCTTTTTGGGTTTCTATGTGTTCTTGTAATGAATTTGAAAATACGAGGTAAGCTAAGCATATCTTATTGATGTAGCCTTTTAGTTGTTGGACGGCTGGGGCCGTTTTGAAACCAAATGGCACACGTAAAACTCTAGAAGGAAGTCATTCATAACCCATTACTTTATAAATTCGCACAAGTTGGAGGACGTTGAGTCGTTCACAGATCTAGGCGTCCTCTTTGACCGTAGGTTACGTTTCAATTTGCACGTTGAGTTCTCGATAAGCAAAGCTAGGTCCGCTCTTGGTTTCATCAAGAGGTGGTCCAAAGAGCTAGATGATCCGTATATTACCAAGAGGCTGTATACGTGTTTGGTTAGGCCTATACTTGAGTACGCTTCTATTGTGTGGTCTCCCTCGTACAGGTGCTATGTAGACTCAATTGAATCTATTCAAAAGCAATTCCTGTTGTTTGCTCTTAGGAATTTGGATTGGGATCCGTCTGCTTCTCTTCCCCCCTATGAAAATAGGTTGCTTCTTTTGTCCTTACCGTCTATTGAGAAACGTAGATTTGTTCTTGGCGTTTGCTTTGCAATCAAATTAATAAACGGCGCTATTGACTCGCCGTCATTACTTGGAGAAATAAGTTTTAATGTTCCTAACCGCTTCTCTAGGCATTTTACCTTGATTAAGGTTAGTCATTGTAAAGATAATTATGAGCTGTTTAACCCGCTCAGAGTTGTTTGCAAGAACCTGAATAGCGTCTATCAGCTTTTTTCATTATCGGATACTTTAAAGTCCATTAAAGCAACCTTGCTTAATACACGTGAATTACCTATGTCGTACTTAAACTAGCTTTTAACCCTAAAAAATTATTACGATTCGAAAATGAATTGTTGTTAACTATTATCGGTTGCCAAGCTTATGCATGTTTGCGATGGCTTAGGGGTTCATTTGCAACTGGGTTCTGTACCGGTTGTGGGTGTGGCTCTGTGCTAATTGTGTACATGCTTTTTTTTCTTTTTCTTTTTTCTTTTTTTTTCCTTTTATTTGTTTTATTGTACTTATACTAAGTTTTTTAATAATAATTAATTTAAGAGTTACTTTAAGAGTCGTTTGAACTCGACTGTCTTTTATTTAGTTGAGTTTCTGTATAGTTGTAATAAATAAATAAATAAATAAATAAATAAATAAATATCGAAAGCTTTAAATGTTCACGAAAAACCTCATAGTGCTCTTTTTCAACGCCGAAGGCGACCTTTTGTATGTCTTCTTTGTTGATTTCGATTCGATGAAACGCTTTAGCTAAATCTAAAGTACTACAATTTTGGCATTTGTCCAATCTTTCTAATATTTTGTTCATACTAAGGATTGGATATTTATCATCAATAGTAATTTCATTAAGCTTTCGGTAATCCAACACTAGGTTGCATTTCTGTTTTCCGCTTCAATTTCTTTGGGACAGTCCATATGAACGGTGAATATGGGGAGCAATTATGTCTTATGATTTCATTTTCTAACATCTCGTCTATTTGTGTTTGGACTTCCTGTTTGTATATGTGCGGATACCTCTATGTTTTTGCTAAGATTGGGATATCCTTAGTTGTCCCAATTTTATGTTTATTTGCATACGTAAAGCTTACATATCTATTTTCTTTAGAAAACACTGATTTATATTTTTTGACCGCAATATGAAATTTTTGTTTTAATAAAATTAGCGCTCGGCATCTTTTAGCGCTAATCTTAGCACATGGCTGTTCGCACTTCCTGGCTTTGTTAGCGAATTTGTACTGGTATCTACGAAACCAGGTGGGTATTCTTTTGAACAATGATTTATCACATGAACGCTGTCTAGACTCGCAACGGCTGGGTCTACATTCACATTGATTTAACTGCGCTTTCATGCTACCGACCTGCAGTGTTCATTTGTTTAATTACATATCTCCAAAATAACATCGGCAAGCTTCATCAGTTCTTTAATGTCCTTGATATTCGAACTTATAAGCGCGACGCTCAAATTTTTAGGTAACTTTTTTAACTGTAGCCTTTTCAAAAGATCAGAAGTAAAATTAGATCGACCAAGAACCAGGAGACTCCGATACAACTCTGATAGCTTGCGATCACCTATATCCGAGCCGGACAAAACCCATTCGAGTTTTGTACATTCGCTCAAAGGATTACTTTCAATTAGAATTCTTTTTAATTCCTGATAATTGTTTGTGACTGGAGGAATTTGGATAAAATCAATAACGGACGTAATAATTTCTTGAGGTACAGCAATAAGGATATGCTCATATTTGGTTGTGCCCTATGTGATACCTTTCGAAACGAATGGCGTTACACTAAGTCTCCGGGCAATTAAACCAAAAGGATGGCAGCTTTAGAGAATAAACAATAATTTCCCTATTTTGTGAAAGATGTTAATTAAAGTTAAGTGTGTGAGCATAGCTGCTATGTATACTATGCTCTGTGTTTTGCTTTGTATTGTGGTTATCGAATATGAGATATATTATGTTATAGCTGTTAGTTGCGGGAGTGTTTAGTAAAGTTCATCGCATTTTGCGACTGAAGGGGTGTTCCATTTTTGATTGTGATTTAATTACTTTATATTTGCAAATTACTACATATTTGCAAAGCTTAGCTGTTATTTAATAAGTGAAAGCAAATTTGGAAAGTGAAAAACAAATTTTGAAATTGAATTTTTTTAGACTCACCACTGTAAGATGGAGCTATACTCATTTTGTTTTTGCCCGTAATATATGTACCATTTAAAAGAAAGCTTTGGAGACCCCGCAGAATGTATATATTCACGATCGGCGTGAAATTCTGAGTTGATTTAGCCATGTGTGTCCGTTTTTTGTGTCTGTATGTCTGCGTATCTATGTCGGGTGTGTTGTTGGCACTCTCCTGGTCGCAAAAATGAAGATATAGACTTCAAATTTGCTATTGAGAATGAGCCAACTTGGGCAGAGCAGTAGCGCGCAGTAGAGCATAAATTGAACGCAACTCAATTTTTTTAACAAAAATTTGTGAATTTTTGCTCGTTACTCGGAAATTATTAAAGTTACAACCCTGACATTTACAACGTTTACTTTACAAAGCGGTCTACTCTTTACGTCCATAAATAGAAACAATCGGTCATTCCCATACAAAGTTACGAGTGACTAAATTTTATTTTTTTCACTTTTTTGAGGTTTTATGCTTATGTACCACAAGGCAAACAAGAGAGAATGTTCAAAACGATTTTGTACCTTTCTCAAATGAAGATATCTTATCTGTCTAAAAATGGGTTAATTTTAAAATGAGTATGGTAGAAACCGCGATTAATTTTTTCTTAATCATACCAGCGATATGGGTATCAAATAAAAGAACTTGGAGCGTAGAATGCGAAAAGGACAGTGGTGGGTATGCGAGATTCAACACCAGCCGAATATAACTTTCTTACTTATTTTCTGTGGATTCTTACTGTTTTTTTTAAATATACAATAATTTTCGAATTTCAAAGTTTAGAAAATGAAAGTGTTTTAATATTTGACAATTTGCAATAAAACAAGAACAACGAAAAAATAAACAAAAGGAAAACTTAGCTGCTCTCCTCTTACTGCTTTCGTTGTTTGAGTTTGAGTGTTGTAATTTTGTCCTCGCTTGTTGCACGCTGCTCTTTTCAATGTTTGTATTTTCTGTCTCTAGAGTCCGTTGTGGGATAGTATCCAATGTGGTATTGAGTCAAATGATTATCTTGCTGATTAACTGGCTGATTGATTGAGTGATTATTGATTACGAAGTTGAAAAGAACGCTAAAGCATTGCTGGCGCTTATGTTGCTTTGCTTTTCTTTTGCTTTTTTTGTACCCACCACTGAAGGATGGAAGTATATTCATTTTTTTCGTAATGTATGTAAGACTCAAAAGGAAGCTTTAGGAACCCTGTAAAGTATATATATTGTTCATCAACGTCAAATTATGAATTGATTAAGTTTGTTCGATTGTGCGCCTGTGTGGAGCGAGTCCTATCCCACATTTCTAAGGTCAAATAGCAACAATTGCTTTTGAATGGATTCAACTGAATCTACATAGCCTCCTAAATATTTGAGTGACCAACGTTTCCAGAACTCGGATCGTTAATATGAAACCAGCTTCTATCGGGTAATAAGGTTAGTGACCTTACGGGGTGCAACGTGTGGTTTCGCTTAACAAATTTTGCTAAGCGAACTCACCCACAACCTTTGCAGGACCAGATTGCAAATGGACACCTTGGCCATCGCAAACATGCATAAACTTGGCAACCGATAATAGTTAAGAACAATTATTTTTGAATCGTAATGACTTTTCAGGATTAAAAGTTAGTTTAAATACGACATAGGTATATCGCGCGTATTAAACAATGTTGCTTTAATGGACTTTAAAGAGTTCGATAATGAAAATAAGTGATAGACGTAATTTAGGTTTCTGAAAACAACTCATAACTGTATTAACATTGGCACACATACATGCTTAATCAAGATAAAGTGCCTAAAGCAACGGTTAGGGACATTACAGCTTAACATTACACATACAGGGCCATTACAGCTTAACTCACCAAGTAGTGCGGGCGAGTCTATAGTACCGTTTATTGCTTTGATTAAGAAGGAAACTCCTAGAATAAATCTACGTTTCTCAAGAGACGGTAAGGATAATAGAAGCAACCTGCTTTCATAGAGGGGGAAGAGAGGCAATCGAGTCCCAACCCAAATTCCTAAGGGTAAACAGCAAGAATTGCTTTTGAACAGATTCAATTGAATCTACATAGAACCTATATGAAGGAGACCACACTACAGAGGTACACTCAAATATTGACCTAACTAAGCACATGTATAGCCTAAATCGATTAACGAATCTACGTTTTCCAACCTAGGTGAATTAATGAAATACTCCGTTTTGAGTGACTTGCCTCTTCAGAAAAAAAGCTTCTATTTTTTTGATTTCATTTCATAAAATTTAACGAGCACCATCTCACCAAATTATTGAAATCAACTTGAAGCTGATACGATTGCGATTGCAAGCAGAAATAAGATCGTTCGGGATTTAATCAAGGAGGGGAGATCATTAATGTATAGATTAAACAAAAGGTGTCCTAAGGCCTTAAGGGCCTTACATCGGAGGTTAAATCCTGAATAATGAGTTAAGAGCTTATTCATTTCACTAAGTAGAAAGGGAAGCCAGAAGCTTAGAGTTTGAATATCAATAACTTATGGTTAATTAAGTCAAAGGCTTTTCTAAAGCCAGTATATAAGAAATCCGTACGAGAGCCACTAGAAAAAGCCTTGAAAACATGGCAAGTAAACTCTAAAAGATTCGTAATAGTGGATCTTCCTTTCCGAAAACAATACTGGACTAGAGAAATGTAAAATAGCGGAAGCTAAATGCTAAGTAACTATTCGCTCAAACAATTTAGGTAAGGCATTCAACTCGTCGACGCCTCTATAGTTATCAACGTGATGGCTATTTCCACATTTGTGGATTGAATTATCGAAAGTACTTTTCGAACACAAAGAGGAGACACTTGGCTTCAAAGACAGATTAAAAATTATCGAAATAACACCACATAGCCCAACAGACCATGTTTTAAGTATACATGATGGAATCTCGTCAGGTCCAAACGCACAACTATAGTTTGGAGACCTTAAACTATCTAAACCATAATTTTCTGAAGAGAGATGCGAGAAATATATGGAGATTTTTCCTTTGGAGGTAACAAACTGAAAGAAGTATCTGGTATTAATCAATAGTGAGAATTTTGTCAAGTGAAGGTATCGACAATAACCTTGGTGGTTGAGGTAATTAAATCTATGCCTTGCAGCAGTGTAAGCAAAATAGTTGTAAGCAGAACCACTTTTCATAAATTTTTTGAAAAGTTTGTTTTTCCAATTTTTTTAATATTTAATTGTCTTATTAGCCCATGGCGAGCACCTGCTTCGAGGGAAAATTTGCTTGATAGGAACGGATGCAAAAATTGCTTTACATTATAGAACGAAGACGGTAAGGTTTCAATATTTCCAGCAGAAAAATCGACCATAATGTGTGAAAAATGACATTAAAGCAATAAAATATTAGTTTTGTTAAAATCATAATGTTTATCGCAGGAAGCTGGATTTGGGACTAGTTCAGCGGACTATCATGCCTGTAATAAAAGTAACTACAAATTGCTGGATGCTGCTACATTCTGCATGGTTATAAACGTGTTTGTTTCAATTCTTTTATTCTTTCTTACTCGCTTTCATAACGTTGTTTATATTGGATGTCAGCAGCTTAATAATTCTGCTGCGCAAACATTTCCAACGAAACGCGTTGTCTTATATGTACAATGTTTTTATTCAGCTACATACATATGCACATATTTTTGCGAATACACATCTAAGTGTTTCATTCATTAGGTTTGCGAAAATTGCGACCGTAAACCTTTGATTTCCTGGATCAAGACAACGTACTTTGATAAGACGATTTGCTAGCGGCCTCCGAATTGAGGCGAACAAGTCAAGACATAAGAACCGATATGTCTTGTGCATATTTAAATTGAATTGGTTGGAAATAACAGATATAAAGAATAAATCCGCTTTAAGATATGTCGGGAAAATTAAAAAGTTGGCTTTTACTTATGTAATACAAAACTAGGATTCATTTACAATTATACATCCTTTATAAGTAAGTTCATATGTTAATGTATTAGTATATTATGTAAACTAATTCGCATCAGTAGCCAAATAGGCAAAGGATCGCGACTAAGATCTCAGTTGCGGATTAACATGGACTAAGCCAAAATTCAAAGCTCAAGTTCACAATTCAAAGTTTTCCTAAAAAATGAATATATTCAATAATTCAATTCATTCCATTATATCAAAAATTTTACATAAGTTTGTTTTTATTTACGTTCTACGGGCTTGTTATTGATTGTAAATAAACAAACGTCAATTTGTCGCTCATATACCTATTATTTTCTCGAAATAAATTTCGAATGAAGAATGCCATATAAAACTTACGTCGCCCAAGTAAGAGCCAGTGCACGAAAAGATACATAATCAGTGCCTTAATTTTTTCACGTCACATATAAATGTTGCATGTTTTAGTTGTACTGATCAAATTTATAAATGGGTGTTCTACGTCAAATCCATTTTGTTCTCAGTAGGCTTATAAAATATGTTTATATTTCAACTGAAGGATGTAAAATTTAAACAAAAATCTAAAAAATTTTTTTGCTCTAAACAAATTTTAATCACATTAAAATTTTTATTTTTGTCCAATTTAACTGCGCCCGGCTTGAAATTTGTAACTAATTTGTGCAATTTTAAGAAGGAACCAAGTGATCACTTTTTGCTAAAGAAATTCCGAAAAGTGCGATATTGATACAGTTTTGCAATCAATATATAAATAATAACGAAGCTTATTGAAGTGTGGGCAACTGCTTATTTAGAAAGGAAGCGAAGGAGTTACGGATGTCGGAAACTTGTCACTCCCTAGGTCACCCGATTTCAAACATGTCCATAGATGCAGCCGCTTTTGTGCCAAATATTTTGCAACTACCGCAGCAAACGCAAAAAGAAAACGATTGTTCTGTGCAAGATTTGTATTTTGATAAAATTAGATATTCAAATGTGCAACGACTCCCTGCTCAAAGTCATCTTAGTAGCACGGTTGATCGAAGCACTGCTTCTTATTTCCAAAACCAGCCTCCGCAAGAGCCAAACCATGGCCATCGCTGCTCAAGTCGTAACAAGCACGACAAACAACAACACAATTACAATAACAAAGACTATCGTTATAAGGACCAAGGCTGCCAGCAATACAATCATTGTAATCGTACGAATTATTATCGACAGCAACGGCAGGCGCAAGAAATCAATAGTGAATCATGTCCAGCAAACTGTACAGTTGAAATGGAAAATATAGCTCTAGACTATTTACAATACGTGATTCAATGTCTAAACAAGAACATTGGCCAATTTGATAGAATGTCCACACGCTTTTTCTCAATGTTTGTGGGTATGGAAAACAATATGTTTGTGCTGTCTAACGCTATGGAGGAGATATTTAATGAATCGGTGAAGAATGCTAACTTCCGTTACATAGGCGCTAAGCTGAATTGTCTTCTGTACAAACTAAATCCTCAAAAAGATTCCCTTTTCTACACCTTGCTCAAATACCAGCTAGATTTTCACCAGAATGAAGTGAAGGAATATATAAAGACCAATCAAGAAAGTAAAATGCGTCAAACTACATTATTTTTAGCTGAGTTATATATGCAGTTACGTGGTGAGGAGTTCCACACCCAATTTATAGCTGAAAGCATTTTATATTCGCTAAAGCGACTGCTGACAGAAAACTTTGACAATGTGCGTTGTGTATGCTTAACGTTGAAATTGGCCGGATATGATTTGACTGCTGATTCCTCAAAGGACATGAAGGACATCATTTTGGAATTGAAAGCTATTGACCAACGATCACCAGGCTCATATCCATTAGTATCTGTTGTTATAGCTCTGCAAGAAAACAATTGGGGCAGAAAAGTATGTCGCTCAAAAACCCCCACCGAAGATACCAAGCTTATTGACTCTTTTCGGTATAATGATGGTCCTGTATTCTATGGTCCTGATGGCAGGGTTATTACCGAGGAGGAATGTGAATTCTTAACTGCGAATGGTAATGGTGTATCTGGCTCCACTGATAGCGTTGATATCGACATTGTCCTTGATCCTGAGATGGACGAAGAAACAGAACGCGCATACAAAGATTTTACTAAACGGAGTGCCAACTTACGGTAATAGGGCCGTCGGCTTTGTATCCATATGTTTGCTTAGGAATTTGAGCACCGAAATTACAATTGTATTATATACTATTGAAATTGTAATTTTTATCTATCCTCACTTCGTACAAGCTTGCAGAGTTTGTAATGTTTATATCTCAGCTGCCTTCATTATAGCGCTTAAATATTTCAGATTAGGTGTAACTGAATTTTCCAAAATTATTACTAATGTATATGTGCGTTTGTCCATTTATCCAAATTGCTTTTACAATTTGATCTTCAGGAACAAAGAAAATTAATTTTTACAGTTTTCATTCAATTCCTTAAAATATGTTCCCAAGATCAAAGATACAACCCATATTTTAAACACTGAAATCACTAAAACTACGACGCTCGTACGACTAGGGTTACAAATCTGCTGCATCTCTGCTTGTATCGCTCCACAAAATAGCAGAAAATAAAGAATGTCACGCATGCATGCACGCATTTAACGCATGCTGTTTGGAGCTTCATGTGTTTATGAATGAGGTTTCAAAATTATTCTAGTGTGCGTAAAAGCTTAACCATAATCTGAAAAATCCGACTATCTCACCGAAAACCTCGTACTAAATTGAGTTCTGGCTTTTATGATATATATGGGCTGCCGTCATCTTTAATGTAAATCTTGAAATGCATATAAAACATACTATGAACGCGGGGAGGACGTGTGCTTGTTTGTTATTTACAAGTAAATATTAGCTTGATAGCGGCGAAATTACGCAATAACTTCAGTTTTGCTCATATTTGCAATCACCGCTTAAAGGCCGTGACTGTATTAATTATAATGTTGTAACACAATTATTTACTGGTCTATTTGCAAAATTTTTTCGAATGGAAGTTATCACCGAGCAGAAAACGCGATGAATGTTGTCGCCGAAAAACTTTGGCACCAACAATATGTTCCTCTGAAACGGTAGTCAATTAGAGTAAAAAGCAAAAAAAAAAAGTACTTACCTTCCACAAATTAAAATTTTTGTTTTGGCTTGGCTTTTTCTAAGTAAACAATTTTGTTTGGTATTTATATTATGTTCAATTTACAACTGCTTTCTCTTATAAATACGACTCTTAAAAAAACAAAACACTAACTAAATATGGAGTTGACTAAGCTTCATTTCCGAGCTTCGACTTTTTTCGCTATGTGTGTGCAAAAGAGATCCGAGAAACGCTCTCTCAAAATTGTCAAAAGAGGCATAAGGAAAATTGCTTATGCTTCGCGTTAGTATTGGCTGCATTTATAGAAAAAAACAGTTGAAAATAAAATAAATTGCAAACCAAATTGTTTACTTACAAACAGCTAAACCAAAACAAAAGTTTTAAATTTGTGAAAGGTTTTTATATAAAATAAAAATAAAATGATACATAGTACAATTATAAAGTTTAATTTCACATTTGGAAGTTTTTCTAAAAACTGAAAATATGAAATTACATGCATTATACAATATTATTCCGCTTCATTTTATTTCGTCTAAAATTTTACATACAAAAGTTGAATTTGACCGTTATTTTTCTAATTTTTTCTCGAAATTAGTTTCGAACGTCGAAATCCTTTTATAACTTTCAGCCAAATGGCTCTCAAGGCACGCCTTTCGAATGAGAGCTACTGAACTTAAACTTACGTATTAATGCCCAATCCTAACTTAGAAAAACCCGCTTGATTTCACAGATTTTATTTATTTTCTACTTCATCTGTTATTCAGCAAATTAACAACCGAAAATTCGCTGGCCCAAAGGCCCAATGTGAACAGAGTTCTTTGTTTGGGCCTTAGTAAAGATGCGGTTAGATTTTGAATATAATATTATTAGTTATTTATTATAGTGCTTATTTGATTAAAGTTTTTTTAATTTTGCGTGTTATATATCCGCCACGTTATCTTTTTTATAGTTTTTGTTAAAATGTGCATGTTACCCGTCCGCCACGTAGGATAGAACAGAAGAGCGAGGAGTAAATTCCGATGTGTAAGATGTATATGAGCATAAAAAGTTATACGAAGCAATTAATGGGTGTGAGAGCAAAAACTGTAAAAGACAGTAGGTTCATGAATTGGCTGTAAACGCTTATATGTCTTGATGCCCTGATTTAAAAAAGGGAAAGGATTGCGACGTAAGCTGTCGCTTACGTAAAATGCCAATAATGCTGTGGCCCCGAAGACCACATACTCTCAATTTGCGAAGTGTGGAATGGCGAATAGAAGTGGTAACATTCGGACAGACAAATAGGATATGATCAGGAGATTGTAAGACCCCACCTGTGCGTAACACGTTGTTTACTATGTTAATTTTGAACAGATGATCATTACATCTCATCTGATTGAACATCAGCGTCTTAATAAGGCAAATAATGTCTGCAATTGATCAACTAAGGGGCCTTATTTATTTGTGGAAATAAAGGGTATAAATGACGATCGTAAGGTGAATTATCCCATCGTTGTTGCCAAGAAAGAACTGAATGCTTTTTGTTGATTGTCCTCAGATCCGCAGGAATCACAGCACGATCATTAAAATGAAATTTATTTATTTATTTATTTATTTATTTATTACACTTATACAGAAACTCAACTAAAAAAAAAAGACAGTCGAGTTCAAATGACCCTTAAAGTAAATCTTAAATTAATTATTATTAAAAAACTTAGTATAAGTACAATAAAACAAATAAAAGGAAAAAAAAAGAAAAAAGAAAAAGAAAAAAAAGCATGTACACAATTAGCACAGAGCCACACCCACAACCGGTACAGAACCCAGTTGCAAATGAACCCCTAAGCCATCGCAAACATGCATAAGCTTGGCAACCGATAATAGTTAACAACAATTAATTTTCGAATCGTAGTGACTCTTTAGGATTAAGAGCTAGTTTAAGTACGACATTGGCAAATCTCGTGTATTAAGCAATGTTGCTTTAATGGACTTTAAAGTGTCCGATAATGAAAAAAGGTGATAGACACTATTCAGGTTCTTGCAAACAACTCTGAGCGGGTTAAACAGCTCATAATTATCTTTACAATGACTAACCTTAACCAAGGTAAAATGCCTAGAGAAGCGGTTAGGAACATTAAAACTTATTTCTCCAAGTAATGACGGCGAGTCAATAGCGCCGTTTATTAATTTGATTGCAAAGCAAACGCCAAGAACAAATCTACGTTTTACAAGAGACGGTAAGGACAAAAGAAGCAACCTATTTTCATAGGGGGGAAGAGAAGCTGAAGAAGAAATGGTCTGGAAGTTGTAATTTTATCTGCAATATTGTTGCCAGGAATGCCCATGTGACTGGGCACCCAGAGAAATCGAAAACAAAATTTATCAGACTTGACTGGAGTAAGTAAGGATCTGATTTCTAATATGTTGGGGTGACTTTTACCTCACACTATGAGGAATTTCTTTTGAGGTTGAATATTCGCTAAGCGAGATGATTTGAGAAGTAGGCTTCTATGTTAAAATCTGGAAACCAAACGCCGCTGCTTACAACATTGGTCTTAGATCCATCAGTAAACATGAGTGAAAAATTTTTCCTCTCAGTATTGACTAAGTTTAACAAACGATGGTGTACCTCTACCGAAGTAACTGTGGATTTTCTCACTGGTAAGAATTTAATTAATATTGAGAATATTGAGAACCAAAAGTAATTTTGAATAGGCTATGTACACCAGCTTTGAGAACGTTGCAGTTATTGGTTGTGTCAGGAAAAATTTTTAAAGAGGGACGGAGAGTAATTGAGAGATATAAAGTTGTAAGTTCAAGGTAAGGGCGGATGATTCTCAAAAGATAGAATTTTATTGAATAAAAAATTGGTGAGTGAACGAAATCTTTCTTGTAGAGACATACCATTTCCCATCTGTTCCTAGTTCGGTATATGTGTAGAATTCATGCTACCAATAGAAAGACGAAGGAATTTCCGTAATTTCAGAAGATTCTTCTTTGGGATGTTCAATGAGAATGAAGAGAAGAATGAACACGCGTATTTTAATTTTGGTTTGACTAAGCCAATCATGCAAGAAGGGTCAGAGCCACAAGAAATACCACAACGCAAATACAATACATCAATGAGTTGAAAACATTGTTTGGCAGTTTTGTCAACGTGAGTTGGTGGGGAAAGTGAAGGACAAAGCTTAAAAGGTCGAACGTTTTAACAAACGGAATAGAAGAACAATAGATGAGCAGATGAGTAACCGGGAGGTCTATCCTTTTTTCTTGAAAAGACCAAGCATTTGGTGTTATTGACTGAAAGTGTGAGTTGACACAAATCTGGATCTGAGTTGGAACTAAAAATTGCAAGATCGTCAGCATAGCTCGGGATATAGATGTTTTCAGGAAGGGAATTGAAAATTTTGTTAATACATAGATTAAAGCAAAGACGACTCAATACAGATCTCTGAGGAACATTTCATTATCGGACACCTTAAAGTCCATTAAAGCAACATTGCTTAATACTCGAGATTTGCCAATGTCGTACTTAAACTACCTCTTAACCCTAAACAGTCACTATGATTCGAAAATTAATTGTTGTTAACTATTATCGGTTTCCAAGCTTATGCACGTTTGCGATGGCTTAGGGGTTCATTTGCAACTTGGTCCTGTACCGGTTGTGGGTGTGGCTCTGTGCTAATTGTATACATGCTTTTTTTCTTTTTTCTTTTTTTTTCCTTTTATTTGTTTTATTGTACTTATACTAAGTTTTAATAATAATTAATTTAAGATTTACTTTAAGAGTCATTTGAACTCGACTGTCATTTGTTTTAGTTGAGTTTCTGTATAAGTGGAATAAATAAATAAATAAAAAAAAGGAAGAGAAAAAAAAAACACCTGTAAAAGATCTTCTTTGTACAACATAGTACATAATTTTTAATTAACATGCTCTTATAGGCAAAGAGGTTATCTAACAAATTACAGAATTTTGTAGGGAGATTCCAAGAGAGAAGAATAGATTTTAAGATGTTGATATTGATAGAATCAAATGCTGAGGTTATGTCCAGAAAGCAGGCAATGAGAAACGCTGGAATTATTACTGACCACAAAGCGATAATGTTGTCTTTGATCTGCAACAACTAAAACCAAATTGAAGATTCCTGAGGATATGTTTGGACTCGATATACCATTGTAAACGTGAGTATAACACTTTCTCCAAAATTTTTCTAAAGGTGGAAATTAAGGCAGCATATCTGTAGGAATTAAGATTATCTGGCGGGTTATTCTTTTTTCTTAAAGTAAAAATTCGGAAGTCGTATCAGGAAGAGGGTATATGGCCGGTCATCAGAATGTTGTTAAATTCTTTTAGTAAGATTAATCTGTTTTCAATATTCAAGATTTTAAGGTGATTGTTACGAATACCACCTAAACCAGGGACTGAGCCTTTTGAGAGATTAATGGCTTTATCGAGCTTAGAGAGAGTTATGTCACTTAAGAAAAAGTTATTTCGTTCCTTATCGAGTGAAACAGTGAAGGTTATAGGTCCAGAAAGCTTGTCAAAGAACTCCTTAAAGAGGCTTGTCAGAGAAATCCTTTTGAGGTAATGGTACAATGAAAGGAAGTGATACCTCTGAAAATTCTCACAGTGCACCAAAAATTTGAGACTGATATGTCACTATTCACATTTTTACAAAATTGTTTTCAACCTTTACGCCTTTCCAATCTGAGAGTATAACTATATTGCTTTTTAATATCGGTCAAAAATTTGAAATTCATTCTCGAAGGATGTCTATTACAACGCATCTATTTACAACTGGTCTAAATTTGGCGGAAGGTTTAGGAGAGTAGGATTTTTTAGAATATTTTTGGTTTAGAGCATCAGTGAAAGACTTTGAAAATTTATCAAACAAACAACTCGAAGAATGATTGGTTTGGATGGCATTTAAAATGTTACGGATAGTATTGTTAAGTAAAGAAGATATACTTTGGAATATAGGTATGTGAGTGGCAATGGGCAATAGTATGCAAATACAGACCTGCAACGTCTAAAACCAAGCAGTAAGATCGTAAGAACTACCTAATGTGTCGTGAAGAGTCCCCCAGGTACTCAGCGAACTTAGATTAGGTGTACAGATCGAAAGATTTGTGCAAGAAGAGACGGAACCAAAATAGGTAGGGACACCATTGTTTAGTAAGACTAAATTGCTGCTTGACTTTGTTTGCCGCTTGAATTGGAGGAGCGACTATCCCAGTAAACGTTGTGAGCATTAAAATCACCACATATTAATGCAAATATGTCGGATCTGAAAGAAAATAACTTGTTAATTGCATTGTTACAATTAGGTTGAATATAACAACTAATGATCAAGATTTCCCCAAAGGAAGTGTAAGGAAAGGAAGTAGCTGTAAGCTTCAATAGGTACACAATTTGTAAAACTAGAAACATAAGAGAATGAAAGCTTGTTAGACATAAGGATCGCCACACCACCATCACGAGAAGAGTTGGAGATACGATTAAATCTAACTACGTTACAATTCTTAATAAAAAAATAATCATGAGGCTTAAGAAAAGTTTCAGCAAGACAGGCCATGGAACAGATTGAAGTCAACTAAAATACATTAACAGTCGAATTCAATGGACTCTTAGAAGTAAATCTTATACTGATTATTATTAAAAACTAGTATAAAGTATATAAGGAGACCTAAAAAAAAGAAAAACTAACACATAAACAATTAAATAATAATTCATTTATAAATAAACAAGAAAGAAAAAAATGTAATCTTTTTTTTTTTGAAAATCAATTCACATAATAAGGACGGTCGAAAGAAACTGTTCTAAATGAATTTATGCTAGCATTTACAAACAATGGCGATTGGGTCAAATGGGGATCCCACTGTTTTGCTTAAAATACTACGTCACACATAACTTGTAGCTTCAGTCCATTTGAGTTGATATTTGGAAAGTTGCCCTCTTTGCCAGACGATAACATAATAGCAATTAACACAAACTGTAATTTGGATGGTTACGAAAACGAATTGAAGACCAGACTACAACAACATTCTTCAAGAATAGCTAAAAAACTTATAGAAACAGAAAGAAGAACCCTAAAAAATAATTCTGAACAGATTAATCTGCTACATTTAAAAACTGGAGATATGGCATTGACGAAAACTGAAAATAAAAAAAACAAACAAAAACTATATGCTGGACCTCGCGAACTCATTTCACGAGCCGGAATTAACTCCACAATTAGAATTAACAATACCTTAAAAGAGTTTCATAACAACCAATTGAACCCAAATAATCCAAACATGAAATGCACTACACAGTTACTTTCTAAAAACCATATGAAGCAAATTTTGTGAGCATTTATAATTATATAATGTAATAAATATAAGAAAGAAATGTCCGTAGGCTAAGAAATATGCCATTTTAAATTTACAAAACCCGTAAGTAATTTACAAATGTAGACTATATTTTCATAAGCACAAAAACAAAAAAAAAATTTTTTTTGTAATCAAATTGTATCAAATTTTTTTTCTTTCCGATAGAGGTGTAACGTATTCAATATATCCACGTCATTTAGCATAACTAATCTTAGTAAGCATATTAATTATAACTTAATTTACGTTACCAATACATATTTTTAAAAAATTGTAATAAGCATTAACGAAAGTTTTATTATTACATTCCTTTTGAAACCTAATTTTAATTCTTAGCAACTTAATCACTAACTGTAATTATATTTTAGTATATAAGACACACTTCATATGATCAATAAGAATCAATCAATGAAAAATCAATGGTCATCGAATGATAAAATATGAATTGCTCATAACCATAATAATCAAATAGATAGATTAATTTCAGAATATCCTAAAACTAGATAATTCGCGAATGTCGCGAAACCTAACTTGCGCATAGCGCGAATGGCTGAATATAGACAAACAATGTAATATATTTGGTATGAATTTACTCCTTTCCACCATGACTTCTCTCCGCCACCTTTTTTATAACATGGCAATCCTGTCTGGCGTCCCCCCTTTTGTTCATGATAGAATCAGACCCAGGCGCAGAACAACATTTTGGAGATCTCAAACTATGATAAAACGTGGTCTTTTGAAATGATAAAGTTAGGAATCGAAACGGAGTTAGTGACGAAATAAGGATAGTTAACAGTTAAATCGTAATCAGCAGTTGAAAAACTTCGTCGGAAATGCTCAGCAAAGAGATTTAGGTTTTGATTTCGCAAGAGGATTCGGAACCATTGAAAGACAATTGCAGGGTATATATAAAGATTATTCTTTTGGAGTTGATAAACTTATAAAAATATTTAGGATTAATAAACAGTGAGGATTTTATCAACTGAAGGTGTGTACAATAACATTGGTGGTTGAGGTAATTAAATCAAAAATCAAGCAGTTTGCCATTACAGTTAGAATTACGTTTGTTTTGAAGTAAATTATGATCAACTAATTCATATAACTATATCAGCAGGCTAAGACGTTTCGGCTACGACGCAAATGAAGGCATAAATGGAGAACTCCCCATTTGGGGGAACAATTTTCGCCTGTATGACAATAAATTCAACGTCGGGAGAAGTACTAAAATCAAATGAATAGGACGGGACCGCAGCATATATAGCAATTAAAAGATCACGACCAGTGCGATCCAATCGATCCTTTCTGAAAACCTGAAAAGAGTTGTGAAAAGGTCCTTACGAGTGTAAATCAGGCTTTAACCAGGTTTCAGTGAAAGTCAAACAGGGAAACTTCCTGCTCATTGAGTTTAGAAGAGTGGAGCGAATTTGAGAGTTTAGGCCCCCAACATTTTGATAAATGGAAATTACTGAAGAAACATTTAGTTTCTTCTGAAGGTGGAATACTAGTATTACGGGGACGATCCCGAGGAATGAACTGTTTTATTAAGAATTCAAGTGGCCACAATAGTGCATTTAACAAAATTTCCATGTTTTCAGTCGAAACTACCACCGTAAAAGACGAGATAGATCTCCGTTGACATGAAGCCAATTCGAAAATGCTGACACGCTTTAAATTGACGCACGGGACTTTTGCAGCAAGATAATTTTCTACTTAATCCACAGAGGTGTCAGGCGCCAGTCTGGACACGACTGTTGCCTTCCTGGTGAGTTCTGTCGTCAAGCAGACGTCATCCATATTGAGAATATTAGGGTTCACTGGTAGCGAATTTTGGGTTGGAGAGAAAATATATGAAGTGATCACACCTGCTTGTGCATCTTGTCCGTCTTGTCCAGCGTGGTAATCAGCGGATATACCCGAACAGCTAGGAGGAGAGACATATTTACTATTTTTGTTAAAATTCTTTAGAGATATTGACAGACAACCATGCATAGGACAACTTGCCACTTCAGCATATCTGACACGAGGATAGCTCCCCGGCTTATTTGTATTACCAGTTGAGTTTACGATAGAGGAACCGTTAATATTTTTGTTAGACAAGGGTGGAACACTCGAAACCTTAACCGGACTCGCCAGTTGGCAAGTTCACCCGTTTTGACGACGAGTACGAAGAGGGATGGTAGCCAAGAACATGGGACGACGTATGGAATTTAGTCGAATATGGCAGTGAAGTACCGCACGCTGCACTACAAGTTTGTCTTTCACAAGCTACAGGAGAATCTGATTGCTCTAAGTAGGAACGAACTTTGTTTTAATTTTTTCCAGACAATGTCGCGGCATTTTTACCTAAATCAGAAAAACCATTACATTTCAACTGTGAAAAGTTCATAAAAGTCAGTATCTGATTTCCTTCAATCAGGACATGACCCTTTCCAAGGATTTTGACCCTTTCTGAGGAACATAATCCTTTCCAAGGATCGACTTGTGCAGCACGGCTAGTGATACCTGCACACTTCGCATGACAATAACGCTCGCGAAGCCAACACGTAATCAGGGACTCTTTCCGTTGGGCATTATGTAAATTGTAGTGTGATCGCATATCGTTTTATGCACCCACTTTGAAGTTCGATAAGAATTATGAAAATTCAGCATAATTATTGTGCAAAAAGAAAAACTAATATTGTGTCGCACTTCAGGCGCCCCAACTAATTAGTGATTTGGCTAGCATAATTTTAGCTGCAGAATTAAGTATAAATAGTGCACATTTGAATAACGAAAATTAATTGTTGGAAAGCAATTCAAAACATAGCGTTTAATTCGCTGAATTCTTAAAAGGCGTTCAATGCAGAAATCCTTTACAAAATACCACAAAATAATACACTCCATGTCAAAAAGCAAGAAATAAAATAGAGATTGTTTAAACACGAAAAACAAAAATGTTCTTAAAATAGACGCAAACTTCAGACTATTAAAAACACAGTAAACAAAGACAAAAACTATAAATGCCGCAAACTGACGCCGATGTTTGGAACCTACAATACAGAAAAAACAAGAAAGAGACTTTTGACGATAGCACCATGAGATGGTCGCGAAAGCCAAAATGATATCAACACAAAAAGTTCAATAAATTCAAATACTTTTACAACTAAGTAGGCTTTAAAACTTTAAAACGCAATAAAACACTAAATTAAAAAAGGAATTACAAAATTTTCTTGAAAATTAAGTAGTCACGTACACCTTTTGAGAAGAGGCTAAAAGGACACTTTACTTACAGATAGATAGATTCTATTTATTGTCCCTTTTGCTTTTTTCGAAATTTAAGACTCGTTCTGAAAACCGCGGCTGTTTATATGACGTTAAACGAAAAAAAGGAGTATAAAGAAAAATTTCCGCCTATGCCCCACTGAAAATTAATAAAACTTGCACAGAAAGTGGTTTGTGGCAAAACTTAACATCCATTGACGCTTTGTATGACAAGCTGTTCTACTTATTCATTGATTATAATGGCTAGTTGGGCGAGTTGTGCTGCTACGATCAATAACAATAACTGGAAATAGAGTTTTTGTGTGGTGAAGGGAGAACACAGATAATTTGTTCGAAAAATTAGACTCAACGCAAAATCATTCGCTTCTGACTACAAACTATTGGTTCGGCGCATAAGAACGAAAGAAATGATACTGAATGACAGATTGGCTATACCTGAGTGGAATCAATAAGGAAAAGAAACTCCTGGGTGCAATTGATAGCGCGGAAGGATTGCTGAAGTTTTTATTGTGAACAATCCACATACCGAAGAGTAGAAAGTAAATAAGAAATAAAAAAATAATAATAAATAAATGAAAAGAAAGGTATATAATTAAAAGGTTAGCCGAATAATAAGAACTACAAGAAAAGTATAACTTTCTATTTAGTAAAACCAAATGCTTTAGTTCTCTTTAATAAAAGAATCTCGAACAGCAAGTCAGCCAAAGTTTAAAAATAGCCGAAGCGATACATAAAAATTTTAATATCATTTTTTATTATATTGAAATTTTTTATTTTTTTGTATCTTTATACGTGTGTTTGCAAAATTTTTTATGAGTGATTTCTAAAATCTAAATCATCTAAAAGTGATAAAGAAATGGGAAATATCAATGTACACAATGGCTGCATTCGATGGTCTTGACCCTTTCTATTTAATATTATTGCGTTATTCAGCGTATGTCGGTGTTAATCGCATAGACCGCTCGCTTGATTGCTTTTGTTTATTTGAAGAAATCTGCTATGGAAGCTCACCAAACACGGTCAGGAGCTTGTAGCGATGCTGCTAATATGCCAATTGTCGGTTTTGGTTTCAACGGTTTAAAAGTGATGGCACGAATTGACAGAAAATGCCATTTTTTGGCCACTTGTTGCAAGAGTTGTCAAGGATAAACTGTCACACCCAGCGTATTTACCAGACACTGCGACTCCTGTTTATCATTTGTTCAGATCGGTGTAACATACCTTGGCAGACAGCCGGGTTGGCAAAGTTAAAGAAGTTCGAAAATGGGGCCGTAGGTGGATCGCTGTCAAGCCAATATAAATTCTTTCGACATAACGCCATCTTGCCAAAAATATTGGAATATGTTTTAGAAAATTATGGAAACTATTTTGATTAATATATAATGTACCAATTTTTCGATAAAAGCCTTGTAACGGTGGTTTCTGGGGCAGGGTATAGCTCAGCCACGCCAGAGTCCGTTGCAAGACAATTTGTAATTGTTTGGACCTTCGGGTTTGTTCTTACTTTGTTTTATTTATATTATTTATTTTCTTTATTTTGTGGAGATTACAAAATCGTTTTTTTTAGAGCGGTAGGAGGGAAAAGAAACCAGGCTGGTTTGCGGGTTACTCGACAGCGCCTATGAAACAATAAGAAAGACTGAGCGTATGGCGACACGCTCTTTTATAGTGGTGGCCACCAAACTATCCCGTTATTACAATGTTATTCTTATCTGTTCTTACAAGTGTTTGTTTGCCTTTATGAATACATTTCATGCTTAGGCATGATATTTATCTACCTGCTTGCTTTTCTTATTGCTATGCGTGTTTACATTCCTATGTTTCTACTTATTCTATGCCTTTTGTACAGAGTTAACCGTTAGGTGTGTTTCATGAATTTTAGTGTATATTTAACTAGCTTATAAAGTTGCATATTTACAGTTATGGGATCTATATGGTGTGTTTATAACAGCGTATGCTTAGACGATTACAATAATATAGTGTCCCTTGGCGAACAGTTAGATAGCAGACGTATTTTGGTTTCTTTTTGTTTAATTATTATTATTTTATTTTTTTTTTTTTGTTTTATACAATCTAATGCGCTTAATGCTTCACAGTTATACAGTTCAATAGTATTCTCTTAAATGTTGATTGTATACATCTGTGCGTATGGATGGATGTGTGTATGTCTGTATGTATGTATGTACGTGTGTATATATGTATGTTTTTTTGGTCAGCTAGCAGGAGGTAGAAAATCTTCAAAAGATACTGTTAATTCTTAGTAGCAGCATGCACGATTCGCCATCCGTGGCGCTTACGTACTAAAAGCTACCCCCCCACACACTTCTTCTAACACTGTCCCCCGCGGGACCACCGTTAGGTATTACTTCGCGAAGGCTGGTTGTCATTAGCACGCTTCCGATGGTGGGACCTCAGTGGAATACACTATTGGCTTCCATTCGCTCTGCTCTCCACCCGCTGTCTTTCAAGCCGTCGTAGTTCTTTGAGCACTTTGCTTACAAAGTCGCCTACTGTGCTCCAGACATCTTTGCTGGCAGTTAACCTTACCAATATCTCACTCGGCTTTATTTTGGGTCTGCCATTCTCGAACCTTCTGCAGCGAAAGATGCTATGCTCTGCCTCTTCATCCGTCTGCGGACATGTCGGGCAATTCGACGAGTTGTCGTACCCGAACCTGAACAGGTATTTTCGAAAACAGTGATGGCCAGTCAGGAACTGGGTGAGATAGTAATTTACATCAACGTGTGGCCTTTCGATCCCTTGCGTTATGTTTGGGATAAGAACGAGCGTCCATCTTCCTTTCGTTGTTCTTTCCCAACGCGATTGCCAAGTCTTAATCGACGCTAGCCGCTCTTCTGTGTTAATGGCCTCATAGCAGGGGGTGTTGATGCGGCGCCTTTGGTGAATGCGCCTCATTTCATCTGCCAGGATATCGATTGGCATGGTGCCAGCAATCACCATGATAGCATTCTCCGACACTGTCCGGAATACGCATATTTGCCTTAGCGCACTAAGACGATATATTGCCGTCAGCTTTCAGTACACTGCCTTCACTGTGAATGCACCGGCCCAGACCGGGATTCCGTACATTATCATCGACGTTATCACCGTGGCTATTACCTTTCGATTGGTGAATTTCGGGCCTCCAATATTTGGCATGATCCTTGCCAGCGACGCCTGGATGCCTGCAGCTTTCTCAGCCGCGTACTCAGCGTGGTGCCTGAAGCTGAGGCGATGGTCGAGCATTACTCCAAGGTATTTCAGGGCAGGAGATGACTGCACCGTGTGCTGCCCGACTCGTATTGAGCATGTTTCCACGCGCTTCCGGCTGCTTATTAGCACCACCTCAGTTTTATGCTCCAGCCCGATTTCATCTAGCCACGCCTTCACTTTAATAACAGCCTCGTTAGCTCTCGTTTGTATCTGCGTAACACATTTTGCAACAACTGCGATTGCACTATCGTCGGCAAAGGCGATAATCGTTACCTCGGCAGGAAGGTTCAGCTGGAGAATACCGTTGTACATTATGTTCCACAGGAGAGGGCCAAGAACTGATCCCTGTGGAACACCCGCCGTTATTTTATGGGACTCTTTTCCGTCCTCGCTATCATACACTAGCGTACGGTTCGAAAGGTAACTTGTTATTGTCTCAAGTATATACCTTGGAATCTGCAATTTTATGAGGGCTTTTCGAATAATCCCCAAGTCCGCCGAATTGAAGGCGCTTTTTACGTCTAGCGTATTGACGGGGCAGTACTTTTTATCACCGCTCCTCCATCGATCTCCGGCTATAGCGTCTGAAGCAAGCGTCACGACATGGTTTATAACATCTATCGTAGACCGTGCTCTTCTGAACCCGTACTGGTTATCCGAGAGAGCATGCCTTCCTTCGACCACGATTAGCAGATGTTCGTATACGACCCTCTCCAATACCTTGCCTTGACCAACCTTCGGAGCTTCCATTCGTCTGGAAATGTCCTTTCGTCCAGACAGATTTGCAGCATCATCATGAAGACGTCTGGTCTCCTATGTATCGCTGCCTTTAGGGCCTACTTTGGGATTCCGTCTGGACCAGGATTTTTCCTGTCCCCAATCCTTTTGCAGGCGCTTAAAAACTCGTCCGCAGTAATTGCTGGAATTGCTTCGTCTTCTCTGCCATGGAGATCTACCAACACGTACGGCGGTCTCTGCGGAAAAAATGTAGTTACTATCCGCCGGAGCGTGTGCGGGCACGTGATTTGCGGCGTTCTCTGCCCTTTGACCTTTTTCAGGACGACTTTAGATGCCGTTCCCCACGGATTAGTATTGGCATCATGGCATATTTCATCAAAGCTTTTCCTTTTGCTAGCCCTTATGGCTTTCTTTAAGTCACTGCGCATGTCTCTGTACAGGGTGAGCAGTTCATTAAAGTTGGCCCTTCCCCTCGAGCGCTGCACTTTTCGTGTGGCTTTCAGACAGTTCGTTCTCAAGGATGCAATCTCATCTGTCCACCAATAGCACGGAGATCCTCTTCTGCCTGTATTTCCTCTCCGAGGCACGGCCGCGTCACATGCTTGTACAAGCAGCTTTGCCACGTTTCTCTGGTGTTCACCAGCCGTGCAGTCACCCTTCTCGTAGGAGTCCATAATGATGTTAAAGACGTCCTCATCGAAGGATGAATCTCTCCACTTGGGCCCGGTAGCTTTGTTCCACCTATTTCCCCTGTTCTCTCTAGTTTGTATGTCAAGGAAGATAGCCGGGTGATCGCTGTTTGCGTACTCTTCGCTCAGCGACCACTTGCATCTCGCCATCAGACCGTCGCTAACAAAAGTGAGGTCTACTTTCGACCCTCTTCCTGCCCTTCGAAACGTATTCCTCCGCCCATTGTTCAAAAGAGATACTTTGAGCACGGGGAAAGCCTCCAACAAGCTACGTCCTCTCGCATTGCAGGCTCTACTGCCCCACTCGAAGGCCCAAGCATTGAAGTTCCCCGCAATTATAACTGCCGGTTTCTCTCCGGCATCTTCCACAAGTTCATCTAACATGCGCTGGAATTCACCTTGCGTCCAGCTTGGAGGAGCGTAACAACTGTAGCAGCATAAATCTTTAACTGTCGCCCTAACGAAACCTCTGTGCTGGCAGTCCACATTCAAAAGTGCTATAGGTGCGGGCGCCCAAAATGCGGCTTTTTTGGACAAATCGGTTACCCAGGTACCCTGCCCCGCCCTGCGATATGGTTGACTCAATAGCACCACATCCACCTTTTTCTCAACAACCGTCTGCCGAAGTAGGTCATGAGCGGCTTCGCCGTGGTTGAGATTAATTTGCGTAAATCTCATTTCCGCGCTCTAGTGGCCAGTGCTCGCTTGAGCAGCGGACATTTGCCGCTTCCCGCTACGCGCTTTGCATCCACATTCGGCGTCCCCCCCAGAACATGCAAGAAGGTTCCTTAGTGCAGCTTTTCGCAGCTTTTTTCGGTCGGCCTGCACATTGCTTCGCCATGTGCCCAAACTCCAGGCACCGAAAGTATCGCGGCGAAGATATGCGCTCTCTGATCCTACAGATCAGAATGAGCGCCGTCTGCGTTCCGTTATTAGCCTTTCTTAAGTTGACCACTTCTGCGGTTGTCACTCCATATTGGGACGTAAGCGCGTTGTCTATGTCCTCCTTGGTGGTGACTTCGTCGATGTCTTTGCACTCGACCATTTTGCGTTGCTTCAGACAGCTGACTTCGGCCTCTCCTCCTAGAACGGATCCCACTGCCACTCTCAGCTCTTCTGCCTTCTCTCCGCTTTGGTTTAATTGCAGTAGAAGTTCGCCTTTCTGCGTTCTTCTTATTTTCTGCACCGCCTCACCAAACTGGCTTAATTGTGATTCACCTTTAACCTTACGGAGCATATCCGCATAGGAGAGCCCGCCTTTAGCTGCTATCAGGATAGCATCAGGTCTACCCTTAAAAGGTCTATTGGCCGATCTGCCTTTCTTTTCGTCTTCGCTTTCGCTCCGACTTTCACCCACTTCGCGTCCTTCGGTGGGTGATGGCCGTCAGGTACGTCTGCCGCGTGCTGTTCGGCAGTCCCCGGTATGGTGGCTATGTTACGACGTTTTGCGGTCGGCGTGTCCACATCCCCGGGCTGCTTACGTTTACGGACCACCGGTTGCGCACGCTTCGCCCGGCTTGCCTTCTGAAGCGGCGAGGCTTGCGAGCCACCGTCGCTCCGCTCCATCACCTTTTGCGCGTAAGTGCGCGTCGAAATTTGGAGACTCTTGTCACTAGTCTCCTTGCGAGTAGTGCTTGCGGCGTCTTTTTCAATCCGGCATCTTTCATACATCGTTTTGATACCGTCTATGGTGTCACGCGTTTTCCATCATTTTCAGCATCTCTACCAAATTTTTTATGTAGCCTCCTAATTGCATGAAGGCTGCCACGTTCTCCCCACCTAATGGTGTGTGGTTTGACTTCTCGGGCATTTGTCTGAGGAGAGGCTGCGTTTGCACGCCTACTGGCGACCTCATTGTTCTTCCACCTACTTTGGAGGGGTTCTCTTCGCTCAGAGCGCCGGTGTGACCCCTAGTGCCTGTTGGTGTATTGTTTTTTATAGAATTCATTTTTAATATTGATTGGGGCCCAACTGAGAAGCCGCTATCAGGGTCCGCTGGTGTAGTTGCTGTTAGGACCCCATGGTTATCTTTGCAAGTAGTGAGGCCATGCAGTGAGTTGACGCTAGCCCTTACGAGACTGGCGTTCAGTGCCAAGTCCAGCATTAGCCAGGAGTTCTTCTCAACTGGTCCTACACCCACCAACTTAACGATGCGGCTTAGGACGTACTTCCCAGACTTGCCGTAATTTTAACGGGGCGGGAGCGGTGTCAGCCCGAAAGCCATTTCCATACCACTCCAACCTACTCAGGTAACGGAATACTGCCGCCACCAACTCGAAATCTTCAATTCAAATATGCATTCCGGTATGCCATAATCAAGACCTTACCGTGCTCGGTCTTGATGCCTATCCATAAGCTTCGTAGAACCGTCTCCCTCGGTGCCACTCCCATACAAAGAGAGGGGAGCACCTATTCAAAGAATGGCGCTTACTCGTCCTGTCACGGAAGATTCGCAGGGTTATGCGGTCTTTTCAACCGCCCCTCCTGCTCTGCCGCTCTTGGTCGGGGACTGCTTATTGGTTAAACGCAGCTAGCCTACCGATATACCCTTGTGTACATACAGGCCGATCACGATCCGCCACTTATGACCCCGACAGTAGCCTGAGCTTAGCCCTGTGTATATGTATGTTTGCATGAATGTATGTGTGTATGCATGTATGTTTGTATGTATATATGTGTGTATAGGAAAACAAAGTAATCTTACCACTTGTGCGGGAGAAAGATGATTGTAACGGACTCTGTAACGGACGACTCGGACGGATTTCATTTGTGTGGGTGGACTCGTTTTATTTTTATTTATTAGTAAGGGAGCAAAACGCTTCCTTACAGCCTTTTTCAAACGAAAAAATGATCACAAGCTTTGCAAACACCTGATAGTTAAATAATTAATCTTAAGCTGAGTTTAGGTTACGTTTACCAATTGATAACACAAAGACTCCGTTTTACAATTTTTATTATATCAGTATGGACGCTGAAAGCAAAGCCGGACGAATTAAGTGTACGATCTAGTAGACGGAAAATTGATCTACAAGCAAGACTGCTAAATCTCTACGGGTTAAATACAAGCAGAAAAACGATGAAGCGATTATTTTTTCTTGCAAGACATCGAAGACCCCTTGACATTGTTTAATAGATCCGATCACATTGCGATACGTCAGCAGCAGTAAGCGGGAATGGTTTATAAAAGTGTGTGTAGTGATTTTTCCGCTATATTACTTCACATAGTAGTTTTCATGAATGATATTGTTAAGGATAATATTATTTTAATTGTTTTTCTTTTATTCTCAGTTGGTTAAAAAACAAAAATGATTCATCTGATAAACTTTAAATTGTTTTCAATGTAAAATTTGTTTTCATCTTTTAAAAATTAGTTAAAAAATACAAAAAGAAAACGTTGTTAGTAAGTGGATGCATCTATGTTACTTGGCTTACCAATGGGACTAATAACATCCGTACTCTGAGTAACATCAAGGAGACCTAAAAAGCATAATTACGCGAAAACATTGAAACTATTTGTTGAGCAGAAGTCGCATTAACCTTATCGGCAACCATATTTGTGGTTCCTATGGTGTGAATGCGCTAAACAGCTATTAAAAGGAGCAGTAAATTGTTTTTCTTATCCAACAGGTTATTAGGAATTAGATATCCTTTACGTTGTCTTTTTAAGAGAATTTGACACTATACCTGCCCCTGCAAAAATTAATCGATTTGATTGAAATGGGAAATCCAATTTAGCTAGATGAGAAAAATTTAATTCAATACTTTGTCGATTAAATTTTAAACTGCTGCCGAAAAAAATGGTTTAGGTAGTATAAGCTGACCTTGAATAGTTTAAAAAGATAACATTGCACGGTTATCTTGAAGCACGTCGGATCGCACTTCTCTCAGCTGCACACACGGCTAGGAGCAACAGTAGCTAATGTATTAATTCATCTGCTGAATAATGAATTCCTTTTATTGAAAAAAGAATCTGACTTATACGTTACTTTTCTTATACACAAAAATATAACGATTAACATAATTCTAAACACAAAAAATAACAAATTTCGCAAAAATTCAATCCGAGCTTAGACCGCGCAGTCTGTCAAAATATTGAATTATTTTTAGGTGGGTCATTATTAATTTTTGGGATATTGCTGAGTATTGTATTTTTTGCATGTTGTGCTTTATTGAGTTTGGTCAATGTGCTGTGTAGAGAATGTAATGAATGTGTTTATATCATGGAAATATTCCCTATGAAAATTTCTTCATGGATGTCTTAATTATTGTTGTGTTGAAATGTATTTCTTTTCTGCTCGGCTTCAGTCCGCCAAGTCTACTACTCCTTTTAGTGCCAATACTGTGATTGGCTAGAAGTAGCTAGCTAATTTGCTTAGGCGGATGGAACGCCTTTTCTTTTCTAGTGAATAAAACGCTAAGTTGAATTGATTGTACCAATTGGGTTTTTTTAATTTAGGCATGGCTATTTATTCTAAAATGAACAAAATACTTTATTTCTAACATAAACATAAAATAATAATATAATTGTGACAGTTAATGATAATATCTACGTGTAATTATGTTTTTGAATTTCCTTAATTTTGCCGTTAATATCTAGATTTACATTAGCATTACATATAACCGCTATATGTAGGACATGCGTACGATTTTCGGAGTTTATTTCTATTAAATACTTTTATTAACACCCATTCTCCTCCTCTTGCTTATATTTGTATAGTTTTGTTTTGAATTTAAAACTCTTTTCTTCTTTGCTAATTATAAGTATTTCTTCGTTTTTTGTAGTGAATAATAAAGTTTTTGGTACATTTTTATAATATGTATGGCTGGGTTTGATTGTGTATTGGATTCTTTTATGCTTTCGTGTGGCGTATGTGTTAATTTTCCGAATAATAATTCGAATGGTATGTCATTTGTGCAGTGTTATGGTTTTTACGAAGGTGTAGCACGATATGTATTTATTACATTCTTCATTTTAGAGAAAAGCAAATCGATATTCGTTTAGAACTTTGAGATTGCGTTTCAGTTTCGTATGGTATTGTGTTGATAATTTTTGTAATATACTTAATGCTGCATTTATTTCTTTCATTAGGTCATTTGTGAATTGTATGCCTCTATCTGATATTAGTATTTTGATATGATTAATATTATGTCTTTTATTAGGACTTTGGCAATTGTTTTCAACTGTGTGCAACTGTTTTCAACTAAATGAAAATACAAATCAGCTAGATGGCTAATGTAATAATCTTGCTTCGTCAACTCCGTTATCATTAACCCCTAACAGTAGCAAATAATATATTATAAATTAAGCGGTCTTGTAAAAGTATTCAAAGAATCAACGAATGGTTTCAAACACAGTAGTAGGGCGTTTCAGTATATAGCAACACAAACAATGAAAAATTTTTCGCTAAACAAACGTGGTACTAATATGAAAGGGTTTCTATTCGATCCAGAGGACTGCAGTCGTTCATTTAAAAATCTTGGGGATCGGGTTTGAATGATTTTCTAGAGGTAAATAAGCAGCACGAATTTTTGATAACTGGAGAAGGAGAAATTTAAGAAAGCGTAAGCGAAGGAAGACATACTGTCTCTAATTTTGACGCTATAAACAGAACGTGTTATATGATCAACATTACTTTGAAGCTTATCTAAGTTATACCTTGGGCACCGAGAAAAGACTTCAATACAATAGTTCAACTGTAACGTGGACTTAGATTATACAGCTTTCTGAACGTAAAACAAGTTTTAGAGACATTGTAAATGTGGGCGCCAAAGTTGCATTTGCGATCAAGGGTTACCCCAAGCCATTGCGTCCAATCTACAAGATAAATTGAAATCCCAGACATTTTTATATTAGGATTGAATAGCCGAGCACGGGGAGAAGTGCAGGCTTTAGTCTTACTGTAGTAATTATTTGATGGTTTCATTGGTCCTTCTGTGTCTACGCAAATTATCTCGAAACTTGTTGAAGATGCTTCAGTGGTTGTTAGTGTCTACTTAGTTTAACTTGTTTACCAATTTGGTAAAGGTTGCAATTCGTTGTTTTTTTTTATCATGTTAAACATATATTTCCTTATGAGTCTTTGGGCTTGTTTTTTATACTTTGTTCTTGCTCGTGAATGTTCTCCGTTGTAGCTGGTGTGATACTTTTCAATTATTTTCCGTTTTTATAAATTTCCGTCGTTATATATTTTCTGACTTTCATTGTATAAAAGTATATTTATACGATTATTCTTCATTTAATTTATTTTTTCTTTCATTACCTCTTTGCGTATTCATTGAAATATCTCATCATTTAAATGAAGTGAGTAATCTTTAAAATTGTGCGCTTTCAGCTTTGATAAAAATTTTTGCAAGGTCGCATTAGCATGGATTCGTAGCATCGTATACGCGTAGATTTAAATTTTTCATCGTCTTTAATTGTTAAGCTCTTTATCTTGAATTTTAGCCTTCTTGTATTTTTAAAATCGCTTATGGATGTGCTTTCCCATATGCTCATATTGTTATTTTTACGGCCATGCTTCATTTCATTACCAGATTTCTTATTAAACTTTCTTTGTATCCTTCAATAATTGTTGGTATCATTTCTTGAGTATACTCTATCTTTATTATGGATAACGTATCTGCATTTGCGTTATTTGCACCTTTTTTATATACTAGGTTAAAATCGTAGTCTGCTACTTCCATCCTGATTCTTTGAGCTTAGAAGTAGGGTTTTTATGTAAGCATAAAGTGGTCTACGTTTCGTGCATTAAGTTACGTCTAAATTTTAAATAATAAATATTATGTGATTTTGTAGCGTACGTTGTTGGAAGATCTTATCCTACGTTGTTTTGCGACACGGTTCGCTCCTAATGCGAAATCAGACGCATCTCTTGTTAAGACAAAAGTTTTAGCAAAGCTGAAGTTCTGCAGTATGGGAGGAAATATTAATCTTTGTTTTGTTGGAAGGCCTTAGTTTCTTTTACCATCCAATTAAATTCTTGTACTTTTTTTTGCCAAATTGGTTAACTTGTTGGCTGTTTGGTGAATTAACTAACTAAATAAATCTTCTGTAATGATTGCAAAATGCTATGAACCTCCTGAGGCTATCTTTATATATTATCGTGGGATTAGTTTTTTTTTTTTTTTTTTGTTAATTGAAGCTTGTGACAGGTCTGAGGTTCCGTATGCATGTCTGTCCGTTAAGCCATGGGTCGTCCTCCTCCCGTATACAATCAACATGCTCTACAACCATCCCTTCTTAACACACATTTTTGAATATTTTAGTGTTTGATTTGTTTTTAAATCAATCATAATAAAAATATTTGCAACTTAACTTCAAGATCGAGTTAGGCATTCGTAATATTCACGTGGTTTCACATTGCCACGTTTCGATATGATGCTGAAACAAAATATTCTTCCAATCCAAGAAAAGGACCCCTTTAACTTATTGCAATATCTTCCTTTTTTTCTCTCACATATTAAATTCTTATAAAGTTAGGATGTATTGTCTTTATCACGAAGAAATGAAATCTTTAATCCTCACAGCTTTAATAAGGAAGTTTTTAAACACATACACGTCTGTAACAGTTTGGCAACTCTAATCGCTCTTCGCTTATATTTAAAAAAATTATTTTATTTTTCTTTTTAAAAGGTTTATTTCGCAGTTATTGTTATTGACTTTACTTACCAGCTTATTCATTTGACAATTGTGTAACCAGCATTTATTAATTATATTAATATAGTACATTAACTTTAAAGTTATACTGACATTGTTGAATTGATTTTAAATACTCTAATGTGTTGATGAACTCATCGATTTTGTCTATGATTCTTGTTGCATTTGTTATGTAACTTGCGCGCTGTAGTTTGTATTTTTTGTGTAAGAATCTTGCAATTCGTTTTTTATATTATTGCTTTATTGCGTTATACAGTTTTAAAGCCTAATTTAATTGTAAAAGTGTTTCAATTAATTGAAATATATTTTGGTTTTTGCGATCAGCACTTACTTAGCAGTTACTTACTACTATCGTCAAACGTCTTTGTCCTGTTTTTTATGTGTTGTAGGTTCCAAACATCGGCGTTAGTTTGCGGCATTTACAGATTTTGTCTTTGGTTACTATGTGAAGTTTGCGTCTAATTTAAGAGGAATTTTGTTTTTCATTCTTTCACGATCTCTATTTACATCATTTCCAACGAAAAGAGTCCCTGATTACTTGTTGAACTACGTTATTTTCATTCGAAGTGTGCAGATAGCATTGACGCCTGAGACCTCTGTGGATAAAATAAAAAATTGTCTTGCTGCAAAAGTCCCGTACGTCAATTTAAAGCGTGTCAGTATTTTCGAATTGGCTTCATGCCAACGGAGAGCAATCTCGTCGGTTACGGTGGTAGTTTCGACTGAGAACATGGAAATTTTCTTAAATGCACTATTGTGGCCAGTTGGATTCTTAATAAATAATAATTCCTCGGGATCGTCACTAGACATCACGTCGAGAACTATTGAGGCATTGCCAAGTTGAATGTCTTACCTAAATTGCTTAGGCGAATTGTCAGTGTTTAGCTTGTGTTACCAAATCTTACATTTCTCCATTCCGTGGTTTCCTAAAATAAAGATCAACTGTTGCAACTGTGTTAGAATTTAGTTGCCATGTTTTGAAGACTTTTTTTTAGTGGCCCTCGAATGGCTGTCGTATTTGCTGATTTTTGTAAAGCCTTTGAGTCAGTTAACCGTACCTTTCTGATCTTCAAATGGGCTTTCATTTGCATAGTAGATAATTCAGGGCTCTGTTTAACTGCGTCGTCTCGGATGAATTTCTCGTGACGTCTGGCGTCCTTCAAGGCAGCCACTTATTTAATACATTAATGATGTCCTCTTCGTAATTAAATCAATTTAGGTCATGAAGTACGCTGACGATGTTAAACTATTTTCTTCCTTCTCCTTGGAATCGCAATCGTATCACCTTCTAATTGACTTTGGTTACATGGTGCAGGTTAAATTTGATGAAATTAAATTTGAAAAAATGCAAGAAGCTGTCTTTCTTAAGAAGAAAGCCATTCAAATCTGAATATTTCTTTGATTCACACAAATTGGAAAACGTTAAATCGTTTATCGATTTAGGGGTTCTATCCGACCAAGGATTACTTTTTCATTTGCACGTTGAGCTCTCTTTAAGTAAAACTAAGTCCGTGCTTGGTTTCATTTAGAGGTGGTCCAAAGAGCTGAAAGATCCTTACATTACATAAAAGCTACACATGTGCTTAGTTATATCAATACTTGATTGGTGTAGTCTCCTTCTTATAGGTGTTATGTAGATTCAATTGAATAAATTCAAAAGCAATTCTTACTGTTTGTCCATTTATGAAAATAAGTTGCTTTTGTTATGCTTGGCGTCGCTGGAGAAACGTAGATTTATTCTTGTCTCCTTAATTAAGTTAATTAAATGTACCATCGATTCGCCCACATTATTTGTTGAGATAAGCTTTAACGTCCCTAACCGCTTCTCTAGGCACTTCATTTTCATTAAGCTAAGACAATGTAAATATAATTATGAGTGGTTTAATCCGCTTCAACTTGTTTGCATAAACCTAAATCATGTCTATCACTTAATCTCAACATCGGATTCTTTAAGTTTATTAAAATAACTAAATTATTAAAATTATTAAAACAATTATTAAAATAGCTGGCATAACTTGCCAGTGTTGTATAAACTAACTTGTAATCTTAACATTGGCTATGTAAAGAAAATTAATCGGTGTTGCTTACTGTTACCGAACCTTTGCATGTTTGCAATTTCTTATGGGTGTACTTGCAACTTGGGTCTGTACTAGTGTGCCTCTGTGCTAGTTGTGTACATGCTTTTCTTTATTTCTCTTTACAAACTTGATACTTAATTTTAATAATATTATATAAAAGATTCGCTTCTAAGCGTCGATTTAATTCGGCTATTGATTTATTTTAGTTGAGTTTCATGTGTAAGTAAATAAACAAATAAATAAGTAAAACTGTTCGTCCGTTACGAAGGTTTGTACAGCGGTTGGTACCGCCGTTGTGTTCGCAATTTCGTATCTCTTCCCACTCCCCTGATTGACATGTTTCAGAAAAAGAAAACTTTCCAATGGTCAGAGAAAGCAAAACTCTCTTTTGAAAGCTTGGAAGAACAATTATTTTCTGCGCCCATATTACATAATCCAAATTTCGCTCGTTCATTTTCTATGCAATGTAATGCAAGCCAGTTTAGAGATGCTGCACTGTTAGCTCGACAAAACGAAAATAGGAAAGAGGTTCCCACTGCTTATATGTATCATAAACTTATTAATGCCCAAAGTAATTATTCCGTATCGGAACAAGAATGTTCAGCAGCCGTTTTGGCTATTAAAAAGCGCCAAGCATATGTGGAATGGCATGAGTTTGAAGTTATTATAGGTCACGCTTCTCTCAAATGGTTAATGTCTCAATGCTGTCAATTGGCTAGATGGTCATTGAAATTGTACGTATTCAACTTCTCAATTAAACACCGAAAACGTACTCAACACGTGGTGCCTGATTCGTTGTCTTATGTTCACACTGGAATGGGTAATTGCTTTTTGGAAGAATTGGCTGACTCCATCGAAATTTATTTTACTTCCGAGGCGTTGAAATCCCATCAATATGTTTCATTAAGGGGTCGTTTGCAGGTTCAATTGAAGTGTTTAGCTGAAGTAAAGTTTCTTTTCATAATTCTCAGCTCGCATCGCGTTATGTAGAGGGAGACAATTTTGAAAAGAGAACAAAGTCCGAAGTCCGTCTGCATAGCATGAGCATAGTTTTCGGCAAGTTTTGTGCTGATTTTAAAAAAAGTAATAAGGGAGATCGAAAAAGACGACAATGCGATAGACAGTTGATAATAATTCTTCTATTCTGGGTTATTACGGATAAATGAAACCAGTGCAATTGTGAAAAACTAATCAAATATACGTAAGTTATATAATTAAGTTACATTAATATATATCTATATATATATATATATATATATAACTTCAATCTTTCGCACATATTATGTATATGTGTTTATTAATAGCGATGGTGAACATGTGCCTGTACTTGACGGCCTAATCAAAATTTTCTGTGTTGTTCTTTATAACCTCAATTGGTGGCGGCCGTGTTTATACGTTCCTATTATGCAATCATCTTCAATGTGTCGCTGTCATTTTGCCATCATCACTGTGATCGCTATAATATCCTTGTTGTAAAGTGAAGAGACTCCCGGCGAAAGGAATTGTAAGAAAAAAGGTTAGGATAAAAAGCTAAGCATCCTACAGGGTCCGTGAAGACGTAGTATACGTGCGTGTGCGTGTGAGCATAGGAAAGTGACCATGGATACTGACTAACGAACAAAAGCACGGTAGTAACGGACAACGAGACTCGCGAACAACTTCAGATTATTCTAGACATAAAATTTTTTTTTTTATATAATTTATATATATATATGGAAGAAAAAAGAAAACAAAAAGTGAGTGTAGCTGAGCTAGGCTCCCAAGCACAATCCCAGCTTCTACTTACACATTGTGCAATAATGAAGTAATGATAAAGAAATCGTGATAATAGCACGGGTGGTAGGATTGTTATCACCGTGTGGAATTAATTAATGGAGTAATAAAGAACAAACATAATAACATCAATATATATATATATGTATATATACAAAATACATGGTGTTAGAACTTTAGATGACATTCACAAATTATCATAAATTATAACTAATAAGAGAATTTATAATATTCTTTTATGATTATAGCTGACTTCAGTTATTAGGCGACCGTTTCTACGTGTGAATACCATTTAATGTGCTGTCTTTCTCTTTTTTAATTAGCAGTATATAAACCAGCAACGACAGAAATTATCATAAATCCTTGTTCACTTAAAACTTGTAAATGCCAGAAAATTAATACCTAGTCAGAACACTCAATGCGAAGACAGTTATTGTTAATATTAATTTAAAGCTGAAACCACCCGGGAAAGGTACAGCTATACAACGTTTTAACTGGTTTTGATCATCATTAGTTTAGTTAACAGCTAGCCTAGACAAGACAGGAATTTGGAGATTTCAATTTTCCAATGCTACCGATAAGATTCTAATGGTTTTGCTGAGATTGGATAAGGTGCACATAGAAAAGCTAAAGGCGCATGCAGGGGAAGAAAGTCAATAAATCTTAATACGGATAAGACAGAGATACTGCAGAGGACAGACAATAAACGAAGATCGGATGTGCAAGGGACAAAGATCTGAAATGAAACAGCCAAACGTCTGCTTCTTTTAACCCCTCTTTTTTCTTCGCGCTATTTACGTTTTTAGTTTTGGCTTTTTAATCAAAACTTTATATCTGGTAATTCTGTTATCGGACATTTTTAATATTTTTAAGTTTTTCGAGTTATACTTGGGTGAAAACATATTTAAATAAAATGACCAAGTTCATGGAAATTCTACTTTGTTGTTGTTGCAAAAATATGTGTAAGTACGCATCAAATTCAATCGGATTTCGAATATACATAGACGCTGTCTGACTACCACATTGCATTCACTTGAAATATTTATTATTATTAAAATAGTTCTGCAAATGGCAAAATAAATTCCTGTAATCAACAGATTTTTACTCAATAAATACAAATTGATGTTGCACTTGAAATAATTGAGAACAAGAACTGAAAAGCTGCGCTTGCATACAAAGTTTATGGACGTCTAATAGTTACTCGTTCTATTCGACTATTTCTAAGGACAATTTTAATTCGATGATGGTTTTCAGGCTGCTGGTTTGTACATGTGACGGCGTTCGATTTGCAGGTTTTGATGCCGTCATATGAGTTGTTTCTCCAAAAAAGCGTTGCAGATAATTGTATGGATGAAACACCTTTACGCACCGACACCTGTTGCAAATATCACAATTCAAAGCTACTTTAAGGAAACGAAAACGTAAATATATGAAATAATTTTGATTGCACTGTTGGAACGGAATAAAATATGTCATTTAATGAAAACGCTGAAGTTTTTGCTTAACCGTCAGAAACGGCTATTCATTTTGTTGATGTGCTATCCTATTTACCCACATGGTGATGCGGTAGTTAATAGGTGTCCACTTTTTGGTGTGCAGGCGACCAGCCACATGCGTTCTGGTTTCTAGGTGCTTGTTGAGTTTCTTTTCCAAATGTTCAAAACTCTGCTATTAGGTTTTTCTTGCACACCACTTTCTTTTATTTTTAGCTTACAGAAGAATGCACCTGAATTAAGATGAATTGTGGTTCGTTGCTCACAAACGATATCCTCACTGGTCAAAGCAGGATTCGACGCTTTTTGCTAATGACCATGTGTTTGAAGCAGAAAATCCACCACCAGACAAAACCCATATTTAGTTGTATATATTCTTCAGAAGTGAAAGACGGTGAATCAAGATCCAGCAAAACGATCATTAGCAGCTATTACTTCGTCTATACGCATACGGGAATGTGTACCAAGTACGACCTTTTGACTACCACGCAACATGAAAATCGTAAGCTTGTAACTTCCGACTCCATATAAATAATCTTCCAGATAAATCTCTTTTTGTCATAAGCCACGTCAATTGAGAATGATTCGTAAAGATGGTAAATGGTAAACCTTCCATACATGGCCTACATTTTTCTATATTTAGCCTGGCTGCGTAGCACTCTAGATCTGTGATCGTGCAATCTCTGAATGCATTACATTTAATGTACAAATGTTTCTCAAAATTTTGTGTACTTACAACTGTAGCAGTAACAAGACACTCTTTCAATTCTTCGAAAGCGCAAATCGCTGCATCTCCCAATGAAAAGTTTTCAATCGATTTTAGACAGCCATTAACGCATAGTTTTGAATAAATCTACGATACCAACCACTCGTACCAAAAAACCTTCTTAATTTGTTCGCTGTTTTCAGAACCGCATAGTTGTTCATTGGATATATCTTGTCAGGATCTATTTTCAAACTGTGATCGCCCACTACAAACCCAAGACATATTGTTTTTTTATAGCGAAACCGACTTTTCTTAACATTGACAGTTAAGTTCGCATTTCCCAAACAATCTGCCACCCTAGCTGGATGTAACAGGTGCAATTCAAAGCTTTGTGAACAAGCCAAAAATCATCCAAATAAACAAAAAAAATACAAATAAGCACGTATAACTTCATCCATTACCCTATATATTCGTTGTGCCGCATTACATAAACCAAAGGGCATTACCGTAAACTGATACACCGGTACTGTGAACTCTGAACTCTTCTTCAACGGTATTTGCCAGAATGCGTCCTTTAAATTAATAGCTGAAATGTAACGAGTATCTTGTAAGCGACTAAGTAGTTTTTCGATTAGTAGCAACGGATAAGCATTTTTTATAGTACGATTATTCACCTTCCGAGCATGTAAATATAAACGGTTTTTAGTACCTTTCCATACCAAAGTAACTGGTGAGCTCCAACTGCTATTGCTCTCTTCAATTACTGCTAGCGATAACATGCGATCGAGTTAATCGTATACCAATTTTTGAATAGCTGGCGAAATAGAATAATATTTCTGTTTTACAGATAGAATTTCTTCAGTGAAAATGACTGTAGTATACTTGAAGGGCTTTTCCTAAGCTATGGCTACCTCGTCGACATTGGGGGGGTCCCAAATAAAAATTTTGCCCTAGAGAATTTTTATAGTGTGTTGGTGTTAAAGTGCGAATGTGTAATATATCTACTTCGCCAGCCATTGATCGATTAAACTAAGTTAAGTGTTGCACATTTTAATATAATCGGTAACAAAAAGTATAATAAATGAGTTTTAAGTTAAAACTAATGTTAAGACTAAAGAACAAATTTATTCAATATTAACTCACCGTAATCGCCGAATGTACACTTGTGAGTAATCAAAAAAAAATTACAATTTAAAAAAAAAAAAAATTAACAATTAAATAATTCTCGGAACTACGATGCCTCTCTCTGGTAAGCGTAATCGAGACTGAAATTACATAGTGTCGCAAATATACATTGCGCTGGCACTTCGCTCACAATCCGAGTCTTAATGAAGGATTTGAATATAACGAGATTTTTATATTGAAATTTTTGTTGTTGCTTTTTTTCTTTTTGACAATTTGTTCTTTTTTTCTTTTATTTCAGATTTCAATTTTAGTAAATATTTGTTTCCTTTTTGATAAAACTTTGATCGCCACCATGAAAATTTTCAAATTTTTTTTTTTTTTTTTTAAATCTTTCTCCCGGTTTTATTTCGACCCAGTTGCACGAAATCCAAAAATTGTTTCCCTTTTTTTTTTTCTTCTTTTTTCATTCTTTGTGAAATCCAAAACAAAAAAAGACTTGATTAAAAATTTTATTTCTGAAGCCCTGAATTCAAGGTAGATTTGCGTAAGGTGTTTTTCGTCAACAATATGCTTTTACTGAACTCATTTGCTACATGATTTTACACGTTTTACCAAGTCACAGCGAAGTTTAGTTCGCGGGCTATGCTCAAACAGGTGCCTGGTGCACTATCTTCAATATTTACTGTTTCTAAGGCATTGCAAAAATGAATATGAATGAAATGACCTGGTCTAGCTACCACTGGCACACCAAAAGTCCAGTGCCAAAATAGAATCCTTGTTGTAAACCTGGAACTATTAAAAACGTCACATCATGCACCCCTCCTTCCCATTCGGCTGGTAGGGTGATTATACCATCTCCCTCACATCACTCGTTGATATTTCAACCTGACGATCTTATGTTGGCGTTTTTTTTTTAAATTCTGTTCCTCCCGCTCCGCAAGAGCTTATACTAACATCAGTATATAATAACGTTATGATTTCTATGCCGCCCTATTTCGTCTTGGCACCCGATCTGTTATCACCCTCTTGTGTACCAATAGTGGATACTATACCTCTTCGAAACTGCTTGAACGTTTTCTGGCGTTCCCTTATTTTCTGTATTTTTTCGTATTTTCTCGTGGTGATCCTTCTTTTTATAATCTCTTCATTAAATATTTTATGATGCTTCTGTTGATCTTTTAGAATGCGTTGATTCAAGCTTTCGATAGATTAAGTCGACTGTGCCTTACGCATTAACGATTCGTGGATTATCGCTCTTCGTATTATTCTAAGTGGTGAGCTTTGCGGGTACGAACCCATCTGGCAAGAGTTTCTGGATGTCTTTGCCAGTCTGACATTTCGGCTGGAATTGACAATATCTTTCTTTCCCACAAATACAGCAAACCATATTGTGGAAGATACAGCTATAGCGATTTGGTTTCAAAGTCTCAGCGAGATATTTGAAAAAATAGTCTCCAGGCATATCGTAAACGAAACATAGGGCCACGTGAAATGGTGATGAACATAAAGACCTATTTGGCGTGGAATTACGTATACTCATAAATGACTGCATTGGATTGGTGTTTGTTGTAGGCCAATGACACCTTTCTTGTTTGACATTTTTAATAAACGTATTTGTTTTAAATTTGTTTGGGCTATTATTGTCCAGTTAAATTGCTTCTAGCATGTCATCTTTATTAGTATTACTATTCCGGTCGCACTAGTTACACGCATTTACTTGTCTTGGATTTTGTCTATTCTCTCGCAACAATTTTTTAGCTCTTTTACATTCTGCTTTTATTTTTTACACGCTGTCGACTTTAATCGCAAAAATGTGAGTGTCTTAAGTAGGTTGGACTTTTTACTGGATAAAATTTGATTAATTGTTGCTCAGGCATTTTGCTTTTCATTCTGAACGTCAAATCGTAAATTTCATTCTAATATTATTCAAATGATTCAGTTGGCTGTTGTTTGCGCTCCACGATTTTGCGAATCAGCTCGTAGTCAGAATCGGCTTTTTTATATTGGTGGTGTAACACTTTCTTAAGAGCAAGATAATCAAATGACAAGTCACCCTCATGATCTTCTAACATTGCCAATCACAAGACAAAGAAACACAGGGAACAATTCCTCATAGCTGATTTGATTTTGTTCCCTTAACTACGCAAATGAAGCTCTGAACAGTGAGACCTACCATCAAATTTGATATGCCACCGACAGATCGATATTCCTTCCGTGATTAGTTTCATTAGGTTTAGTTGAAGTTTCAAACTGTTCTCCCTGTGATGTAGATTGTCTTTTGCTAGTAACATATTTTTCTCTAAGAGTTAACGTGACATGACATGCTCTCATTGTAGATGCAGCCTGAGTGTTGCTAAAATCTGTTGTTTACCCAGCTTGACTTGATCTAACCTCGAGACCGTGCCTTTCCTATTTTAAAATACCAATCTCAGTCATATAACTCATAAGAAATTCATCATGTTGTTTTAAGATATCTATCGTTCGTTAAACAGGATCTATAGCCATTACAGCAGCGGCTAGTTGTTCACTGAAGTTGTTATTTTATGGGTTTTCCGAAGATTTGCTGTTGATGTTAATTGATGGTTTTTCCTTGGAAATTGTGAAATTTTATCCAATTTATTTATGAAAGCTTCAAACTGCCTACTAGGTAAGCCAATGATTAAACATTATTTCAAAGATACCTTCGCGATCTAATGTTTTGCGTTGAAAGATTTGGTTGCAACGTGTTGATGGTGATGCCAACAAGCGAGTAGAATTATGTTCGATGTTATAATTCATCTGTAGTGTACATTTACCAAATGTGCAACCAAACTGACAACTAGTACTAAACCTATCCTCTATGTATTCCGGCTATAACCTGCTATGAGACTCTCGCCTTACTGAATCAAAGTCTGGAACCCAAAATGGAAAAGTGAACGAACGTTATCGAATATAGAAAGCAACCAAAGAGCTAATGTTCCCATTCCAAATACACAAAAGAAATGTTATACCGTAGGTGTTTTCCGGTTATTATAATGCATCAAAAAAAAAAAAAAATGTTACCAATTTTCCAGAAGAAATATCCAACGAGCAAATTCAGCTTTTGATCATTTTACATTCAAAGCGAAAGAAATATATAAAAAGGACTCTGCAACAATTTGGCATTCAAAACTGATGATAGAAGTAACTTCATTGTTGTATCTAATATAGTGAATATAAACACATGCAAAGCAAGAAATTCAATTCAATGTATGTATATTGCAATATTAGTTATGACGCCACGTAATATTAATTAAAATTGTATGTCAGGTAATAATATTTTTTGTTTGATATTTTGTTCCCCGACTGCTTGGCTCAGGTCGGCTTCAGTCCGCCAAGACAATCTGCTTTTTTTGATGTCAATGCAAGATCGGCTAGAAGCAGTCCCTATCTAAATGGTTTTTGGGCGGATGGAACGCCTTTTAGTTCTTACAGCGAATGAAACGCTAGGTGAATTGTTTTTATGACATTGAATTTATTTATTTTCAACTATATTTTTACTAATTTTCCAGGTGAATTAATGCTAGCGTTAGCAAAATAATAATTGTTTTAATTGGGGCGCCTAGCATCGTATTGCATTTCGTAATGCAATACTCAGCCAGTTGAAGTGTGACATAATTTTCGTTTTTCTTTTTGCAAAAAGAATTATGCTAGATTTGCATAATTCTCTCACACTTCAAAGTGAATGCATAACGACGATATGCGATCACACTATCTTATAAATATTTGTATTTTCAATAGAAATGGTTCATTATATATAGATTATTCATATATAAGACAATGAAATTCAAAAGCAAAAAAAAGATGACTTTAAATGGCAGTGTCTACAGTACCTGTAGAGAAAGTTGCCAATTGTTAAAGTGACATATAAAGGTGCATGCGCCTACAAATATATATAAGTGTATATATATATGTGCAATAATATACAGTATTAAATGAAGAAACTTGTGAGGAATCTCCTTGGCGGGGTATGCTCAGGGTCCCCCAGGACTCCTTCCAAGAAATTTATTATCGTACTTCTCGGACCTTCGGATTGGATGCTCTTATTGTTTTACTAGGTGACATTTACATAGAAATTAAATCAAGACAGAGGGATTCGCCAAAATTTTCTTCTAATTTACTGGCGTTTTATTCTATTACTGTTTTCCTTTTAGATTTATAACGTTTTGTACATTTTCTCTTGTTATACACGATGTTCTTATTTGCTTTTCAAATAGAAATTGTTTCTTAATTGCATCTTTCTTACGTTCATTTCACCTTTTCTATTGAGTTCGTGTGTTAGTTTCCCGCACTAAAGCTCTTTCTTATTTTTTCTTTTTTTATTTAATTTTTACTTCAATATTAAATAATATTTTGTTCATTAATCGTTTGTAAAAAACTATTTAATTATGAATATTTAAATTCTCACGCTCTTGCCGGGATTTACCGTCCGAAAGTTCAAAAGTTTTTTTTCTGATTTTCTTTACTGCCTATTTTTATTCAAACCGCAACCGCTTTAAACTGAAGACCACAAGCCAGCAAAGTGAAACAACCTTTCTCCTCTGATAAAACTCAACCTCTCAATCCTTAACGTATTGCGACACGCTCTTTTATAGTCGTTCAATGTTTTGTCTGTCTTATTGTTATTGCTGACCTAGGTACCAAGTCGTATGATTTTGTAAACCGCAGAACAGTTAGGTACGCCTTCATATGGTTTGTGTCATATTGACAAGCATAATTTTATAAGCTCTTTTCTATCGCAATAACCTTCTCAAACCTAAGAACCAAAGCCGTATTCCTGCCATGTATAGGAAATGCTACGGAATATTTATTTAGTATTAAGCTATTTATATTGTCATAATTGATATGGGAACAAAATGCTTCCTTACAAACTAACTAATATTCTCACTGATGCAAACATCTACTCAAAATGAAAAGATAGATAATTAACAATTATTATCTGATGATATGAATCTGAAATTTTACCATGTTCGCTTTTCAGATATATGTAAGGTAGTTAAATATATCGAAATTCAATTACTTTTCTAAGTTTTTTATTTGCAGTATGAGACAGCAAGTGCTGCAAAGTTATTCTTCAGATTTTAAATATATATCTCATATATCTATAAAAGGGAATTTTTTCTTTTTTTATGATTTCAAATTTTGGTGATAATATTTAAACTAGAAACTTTTAAATTATTAAAGGATATATATTTTTTTCAAAACATAATTATTTTAATAATATAATTGTTTTAATTTAGAGGAAAATACTGTGATTTATAAATATCTAAAAATGTGCTGATTTCGTGAACGGAAACGCAGGTGCGCGCGTAAATGTTTGAAATGTTATGTTTTGATATGTCGTCCCCTTGTCTTTGCGTTTACACCCAAAAGGAATATTCATTTTCGAGTGGTCAGTCTTATTATGTTTTAAATTCACAATCTTAATAGGATACCGAACGAAAACTTACGAAAAGAAAACAACTATTGCTCAAGCACAAAACTTATTAGTGAATTATGCACTTCGTTGTTGCTTGATTAATCTGAATCACCACCCTTGTGGGTGTCCAAGGCAAGGTTGGAAATAGTCAACCTTGAAAGAAATTCGAGTCGGGTGACTTCCACGAT
>CCAG010013788.1:0-11752 GCA_001077435.1 Glossina morsitans morsitans | reverse complement strand
TGTGTCTATGTATATATAAAATATTGAAGTGTTGTTGAAGAAAACTCTTTTACATTAATTTTTCTCGTACACTTTCTATTTTCCTAAAAATGTTTTGCCAAAATATTTTGTTGTTCATCTCATCTATAAACTTTTTACAAAGTAGAAGTTGCGTTGTTGATTAAAGAGCGTGTTAGCGAGAAAATTTGAACGAGTCTAATTAAAAAGAATTATAATTTTGAAAAACTAAAAGTTTTTTCCATTGAGAAAAAGAGAGAGAGTATCGTAAGGAACCCTTCAAATTTTTAAACATTAATTGGAAGCAAAAATGATAAGCCTTTAGGCAGTATTAAAGCCTAAAAGTGGTAACTAAATTGAAATCTTTCTTCTTATTTTACGCATTCCATTCCCTTCAATCAATTCAATTCTGCTTTCAACAGTTTATTGTTACAAAAAAAAAAAAAAACAAAAAAGAAAATTATATTATACATATATATTTATACATATATATATATATATATATATTTTTTTTTTTTTTTTCATTTATTATCGTAGATATTTCCCTTCCAGAACAGATTAAAGATTTTATCGATTTCAATTAAATTTTCTTTTATTATCTTGATAAAGAAAAAAAAAAAAAATAAAATAAAATAAAACGAAGTATTGTTCATTTTCTTGCGTCTTTTCATTTCATTATTATTAAGGTCGTTGCCACATTTCACACGTTCACGTCTTGATAGCAGAAGTTATATCAAAAAGCGCAAAAAAAAAAAAAAAAAAAAAAAATGTCGCTTCCATCAATGCCATAAGAATATGATGACTGTTGCTGCAGTTGCGTTAATGTTTCCATTCTTATTGTGGTCGTCACGCCAACTTGACACTGTGCCCGACGACTGAAAGCCAACAAAAACAGCAACAATCATTACCAACACTAAATCCAGTGCAAAATTTTCTATTAAAAATTACTTTTTCCTTTTCTTTCAAATTCTTTTTGTTTTTTTTTTTTTTTTTTTTTTTTGTTTTCCATGATAGAGTCTATCAACTTTTTTCGAGTTTTTTTTCTCTGACAGTTGAAAAACTTTTCTCTATACTTTTCTCTCTTTCTTTTAGCCTTTCTCTCTCCCTTACCTATAATTGTAGCTTCGCTTTACTTTTTCTGTTTACCGACAACAACAGTTGGATTTTTTTTTTTTTTTAGCGGTATACATAGTATTTTGTTGGTGCTAATAGTTAAATAGTTTCACTGCAGAAATATTCTTTTGTTGTGGGTATAACATTGAATCGATGCGCTTTAATAAAGAGTACGGCACCGTATAAAGAAGGGGAGAAGAAAAGTGGAACGAATCTGAACAAATTTCGTTCAACTGGTGAGAGGAAAGAAATGTAATTTTCTATTTATCAACACAATAGATGTTTGCTTTAGATGGGTAAGCCCGAGTTATACATAGCTCGGTAGGTATGAGATTTCATGTAGATTTGACGACGCTTCCAGTTCTTCTGTTTTTTCTCTTTATTATTAGTTCTTTTTTTTTTTTTTTCTTTTCTTTTATTATAAATGGAATGTGGCTAAAATCGTGACGTGTTTTATTTTAAGTTAATGCCATTACCGCAGCTGTTGCTGTTGTTGCTGTTATTGTTATCGTATTCGTAGTTGTGTGATTTTTACCTTTCATTCATTTTAAAGTGTTTTATTGTTAGAAGAATTTTTTTTTTTTTTGTATGAAAAGTAGGTGGTATAAGTTTACTTATATGGTTGGATGAAGAGAAGAAGAAGGGCGGGTGATTGTCTTGAAAGCGTTCCTTTTTCAATGCGCTGAAGTTTCTACGATTTGATACCTGATTGGAGAGGAGCGGTAGTTGTAAGTGTGCAAGCATAACTTTACCTAATGTGTATCTTTTCTGGTGAAAAGCAGTTTTGAGTTTAGTTTGTTTACTTAAATTGTTGGAATGTAACAGTAAAGAGCACTGTTCGTTGTTTGACCTTTTTGACACTTGACATGCAATGCAAAGAATGTTTTTGCAGAAAACAAAAAAAGGAAGAAATGGTGAAAGGTTTATGTTGTGCTAGTGGTTTCACAGCAAAAGCGAAAACCCTTTTGACCTTGACGGAGAAAATATCAGCGTAATTGGAAACTATACAAGCAGAGAGCAAAATGTAATAAAAACAAACTGACAAAATATTGCGGAGGGTAGCTTGAAATTTTTTTCGCCATAATGTAAGTGTTTTTTAATCTTCTACTTGAAAAATTTTGTAAATTTTTATAAGTTGGGACGATTTAAGAACACTATTTTTTTATACCGGGCTTAGTTAAAAATTTGTTTGCCCGTATAAACTGATATTAACACACAACATATTTATTATTTCAAATCTAGATAGTTCGGCTTATGACAACCAAACTTCATGGCCGTGTAAAGTCTATATAAGGAATTGAACTGTGGGGATGGGTTTCTGCTATCTAGGTTTATGGAAGTCCGCTCAACTGCACAAAATTCTAAATGCGGATTATTGCTTCGCACCAATTATTATCAAATTTCGCAACCGGAATCGAGCAATATAATCAAGGGCGTCTAGTGCGAAATCTTCAAACGGTTATTAAACCGTTTTTGTTTGCCCCGGTATAGGGTTGTGCTTCTGTCCTATATTCATGAAGCATGGTTATCTGTTACGGACGTATATCACATCCGGTCTAGCTCGCCGTTCTTTTCTTAATTTTTACATTCAATCAGCCCAAGAATGTCATGCTATATTCGCTGTTGATCCTTTGGCACTTTTTTAGGCAGCCGATAAATATTATACGATGCGCATCCCAAAATACGGACTTTACGCACTTCTCAGCGGACTTTTGGCCTTTCGGTTACTTGGAGCAGCTCTGGATTTCGCTTCGGCTGATTGCCAACTTGACTTTGGAGCGCAGTGATAAACCCAGGCTTCATCCACTGTCCCATGTCGCATGAAGGACTCGTTGTTATTTCGCCTAAACAGCCCAAGCGCGAGGTAGTTTTTGATGCGTTGCGAACGAACGCGGCACCCATTCCGAACAGAGCTTTCTCGAAAATATTAAGGCTACCATAACAATTTTCCCCATTCATAGAGCGACCGGCGACAATTCTTCGTTGATGGTTAAATTCTTGAATGTGTGCGCCACTCGTTACAAAGTAATAATTTATTTGCCCTTAGGTCCATTTTTGGACAAGGAACTCTGGACGCCGCTGTACGTATACCTAATTCGCCATGGAAAAATCTGTGCTCGATGCGAGTGCCGACCGATCAAAGGCACTTCGACAATCTATAAAACATATTTTGACATTCATATCAATTTTTTTTTCTCATTTCGTGTTAAAATATATGCCGTTGTGTTGGCTATTACTTGCTAACATCAAGAAATTATTAAAATTTGCATATGAAAATCTTTGTATAGAAGTCTCTTTATGCTTTGTTTTTTTTTTTTAATTTATAGTTATGTTTATAAAATTTCGCCTTAATGTCTCATAAACCAAAAATCCTTTCAAAAAAAGCTATTTTGTGTTGTTTTGGCTGTTTTTTATCAATTTTTACATTTTAATGTAAAATAAATAATGAAACTAAACAAAATTTTCACATCTTTATTTTCACAGATTCCTAATATGACGTTAACTATGCCAACGCATGAAAACGGTGGATTTAACTCCTCTAACATGTCGTCAGCAGCAGCTATGACAACGGTGGCGTTGTCATCGTCATCACAGTCATTATTACCGTCAACAACAATGTCTGCTAACACACCGCCCGTCTCGTCATCTGCAACACTATCAGCTACGGCACAAACGTCGGCATTAGCGGCATCAACGCCATCTGGTGCGACAACATCGTCATCATCATTAACCACGGATACCGTCAACAATAGCATACCTGCAGCTTTAAGTTCGTTTACATGTTTGCATCACAAGCGTTTTATGGATTCGCAGCAATCACATGCACAACCCATGGATACCTTAATGCTAAACAAAGGTAAGTTCTCTTTTCTGTCTGTTCTTGAATTTTTTTTGTTTCTTCTTTTTATATTCCCATGTACATATTTAATACACGGTTGGGAATATTTAAAATAATAATTGCAGGAAGATGAAATAGTTTTTTTTTTTGTTTTTCTTGCTTAATTATATATCTAATAACAACGATTGCTCTGGTATGGCATACTTTTGGGAGAGGGAAACAAAGTTTTGCTTAATTGTAAGCATTGGTCAGAGATGAGTTCTCTTGTATTAAAAGGTGAAAGAAAGTTTAGCTAGAAGTTTCATTGGAACGTTAATTAAAACTTCAAGTATCCTTTCATGTTAAAAAAATTATTCTTAACAAAGTCAGAATATATTTATCGAAAATGTGTGTTTAAGTACAATATTCATAAAATTTTAATGCAAATATTAAAAGAACATTTTCATGCAAAGGTTAAGTCTTTTCGACGATGCCCTTCCTCTTCAGGCAAATTAGTTGCTTGAAAGACTCTTAGGGAAAACACTAAATATTAGGGCATTAAGTTGAAGTAACAATGTTTTAAATATGATTTCGGATCTAATTTAAATTTAATTTAATTAAATTAACCCTTTCAAACTTTTTTACCTATCACTACGTCAACAAATGGCCAACATAGTAGTGCAAAGAGCTAAATTTCATCGCACTAAGAAAACAAAGCAATTACGCAAATCAAGGGCAATACCTTCGCTCATATTTCTCGAATATATTGGAGATTTATGATTGGCAACACTGATCGCGAAGTAGTGATGATCAGTAATAGTAGTTATAAAAGTGGCTCTACTGCAACCGTAGTGCAGAGGCAAGGTTAAACTTTAAAACTAGAGCTACCGCGTAGATAAATTTCGCCTTTTTCTCTTTTGAGCTTCAAAAAAATGCTTAATGTTCCAATATTTAGTGGCGACTATATTATATATAATATATTTTTTCATGCGCATATTACCACGATTACGGTTAAACCAAGAGAAAGAAAGAAATTGAAATCAAAATTTTATGTTAATTGGGAGTTCTGGGGAACATCTAGTTTCCCAATCTACCAAAATTGAAGTTCCCATCTGCCTTTCCCAAATATCTTCACGGTATTGAAAGTCGTAGACGGAAATATGAACAAATTTTCGATGTTTTCCGAGTCTTAGTCCCAGTTTTGTCTACGTTACGGGCGCGTCTGTAAGCAGATTACATCCATTTTTTAACGTTCGGTTTTTAAATGATTGAAGAATGTGTGCCGAACTTCAGCTTCAGCAACTTCTTAAGCCAATACCGGTAGCTCTAGTCTTAACACCGCAAGCCGCGCTACAATATTCTACATGAGTAACAATGATCCCGACTACCAGATTAGTGTTTGCGAGCTCAAACCTCAATGCGATAGAACATAGACAGGGCTCATAGCTGTAGTGAGTGCCTTATTGGGCACACGCCCACTAGTATGGCGCCGCTCCCTCTCCGTCTGTCTCTCCTTACTGAGTTCTGACCTTTCCCTTCTTATACAGGGAGATATCCGCTAGGTGATTGCTCATATTAAAAAAACAAACAGCTTGCAGACAGGGTTCGAAACTGGTGGAGCATATTGAAAACGCTCTCCCCCTGGGTCGGTTGTATTTATTGCAAATTCAAAGGTCGTAACGATTTGGTAAGCGCCCATTGCTCCTTATAAGTTACTATCAACTCTTTTCGCGTCGTATAAACTTTCTCCCATTGTAACACAACAATAAACATTCATGATCCTTTACCTTCAAATATAAACTCTTGGCTTGAAATTTGTATTTAATGAAAATTTGATATAAAAACAATTCTTTGTGAAAAGTTTACTGCATTTACGATGGGCTTCCAAAATATGAATATCTCCCAAACAAATTATTGTTCGTTTATCTTTACTTGCCTGCTATCTATCGAGAAAAACAATCCTCTCTTTGCCATATCAAAAATTCCGAAAGAGAGTCAAATATCTTAAGGCAGTGCTTGGAAGAATATGAATCTACAAAAGGAACCATTTCGAATAAAATTTGGAAAACATTTTAGAAAAACGTTTGACCAGCAGAGAAGTCTACAGAATTTTGTAAACAGGGTAACAGTATCACTGTGATGGTTTTAAGAAAGTAATTAGGCGAAAAGTTTCAAAGTTGCGATTAGCGGAAGAAAAATAAGCGGAATGACTGACAAAACAATATTTCCTCATCCTGTCTCCTCTTTTCAAAATACAAGCGATGTAATTACAGAGGTGACTGAATTCTAAATCTTTCGCATGTTATGAAGAGAAGTACAGAAGAGCACATTTATTGGAAGAAGATATGACCCGAGTTTAACGCTATTCCATTCTATTTCTATATCCTGCAATATCTTCGTACGGAAATCTCATTTCACTTATGCAAATTTATTTCCATTTTTAAAGTGTCTAGAATCTGATCATTATCAAGACATTGCGGAAATTCGTGTTTATTTAAAATAAAACATTTTTGGCTTAAATCAAATTAAAAATGTTGAAATTAAGCAGGAGATCAATTTTCGTTCCTATATTTGTCATTTGTTGATGAGTCCTAAGAGAATTGTTTCACTTATAATAGCATAATCATCACTTTAGTTACCGCATTTATCATAAATTTTAATGTAAACATATTTCGTTTTAACATTTTTCAAGTCGAAATATTTGAACATTTATTTAAACGACTTTGATTAATTATTCAGCTGAAGCTTATGTTGACAATTGTTAGTAATTTGTCAAGACATGCATAAATCATTCTCAAGCTATTAGGGAATTTATTCACCTTTATTTTTGAAAAATTCAACCTAATCTTACTAAAAGCATTTTCTTTATTTTCAATACCTGTTTACCGATAGCAACAAATCAACTAATTTGAGGATTCAAGATCTTCAATAAACATTAAATATTTATGAATATGTACGTGCGCACACCCCAGACTCCGTCAATATATGAACGTGCGTACCCTTAACTCTCTAAGGAGAGTTTTACACACACCTTTTTGAAAAACAATAACCTGCATACATAAGTAAAAAGCATTAACTGAAAAGTCCTTTTCTGCAAATAACTGAAAACATTATCCCAAGCAGCAGCAGCTTACACGCTAAAAAGTATTGGAACCGTATTATGCTTCAACATCTGCACATAAGTTTTGATTTGTTTCGAAAGAATACACAGGCAATGGAAAAGTCTTTGTTTTCTTAAATCGAGGATGCTCTTATTCGGTTTGTCGCCCCTTTCAATAGACGGAAAATAAATGAAGAAAAATACAACAACAATAAAAAAATTGATTCCTTGAAAGCACACACAACGGCTGATTCATAAAATAAAAAAACAAAAAAAGCAAAAAAGCAAAAAAGAGGCAAAAAAAAAGAAGCGAAAATACTATTCATTCAAGCATAAAGCCAAGTAAAAAACACCCTACCCCTCCTACCAATTTATCGCAACCATTACCATTCTGCTACCGCAAACATTCATTCCTTATCCTGCCGCGTACACAATTCGCACAATGTTTATATTTATTCTGCTATTCTTGCTACTCTTTCTACTAATTTATTGTATGGAAGTATATGTGCGCGTGTATTTTATATCTGATATTTATACTCCTTCTCCCCGTTAATGTTTGCTGTCAATGTATTATTTATCGTTGAACGTTTTGATGCTTTTTTTATTTCCTTGTTTTTCCTCATTTTATACATTTTTCTTTACGCTGTTATTACTTCTTGATTTCAAGAAAATTAAATTTTTTTCACTGCATTTGAAACTTATTTAATCACAATTTTATATTCTCTACTTTCTGCAGTAGAAAAAGAAAAAAAAAAAAAAACATGGCAATAACTAAAATATAAATGAATAAAACGTTTATGCTGCAAACTTTCAGTCACTTTGAAAAGTATGCTTCAGAGAAACTTTTAATAAATGATCCTACAAGTATGCAATGCTAGTTTTAAATGAAAAAAGAAAAAGCGAGTAAAACTTTTCACTATCTTGTAATACTTATTTTTTCTTTGTTTGCTGAATTCTCAAAAATCTATCTATCTCTAGTTTAAATCAAAATAAAGAGCACAAAAAAAAAAAGAAGAAAAAGAAGAAAAAAAAAGTTTTTAGAGTAATTAGTTTGAGACGTAGCATCTGCTTATTTTAGGTACCGAAGATACTCCTTTGTCTTTCAAAATAATTTGCTTAACGTTAACGCGAACGCATTAATAAAGTCAACATATTTGTGTCTTCATAAATACAATGAAAATATAGCATACTTCAAGAGACGGAGAGAAGACGTGAAAGAATAATAAAATGTTAATTAAAACTCCTTGGACAGTCTAAGAACTCGGCTTAAGTACTCTTATATCGCGTAGACTTGTGTTAAAACGACTTTCATAAATAAAGTTTCACTACTTGAAGCAATAAAAAAAAAAAAAAAATATGCTTAAGTAAAGCTTTTTGAAATAGATTTTATAATGTTTTCATTTTTTTTTTTTTTTTTCGGTATTTTTATTAAAAAGATTTCTCTTTCTATTGTTATGTTCATCGGCTTTAAGTATAATACCTCCACTACTACGCTTTAGGATTTTTTACTGCTACTTATCTAATCCTCTCATATAAGTCTCATGCAATGCGAGAAGAAATCCCTTGAGAGTGTGTTGTAATGTTATCACATCATTTACACACATTACATATTTTAGGTATCTTCTTCGTTTTTTTTTTCTGTTTTTTTTTTTCCAAATCTCTTTTCTGCAGCATATTTTTTGGCTGCCATATCCTCGTGCATTCTCTAGTTTATGTATCCCGTCTATTGTTTAAACGTTTATCATTTCATCCTTTCGTTTTTTTCATTTTTAAATTATCTTTTGTTATACATCCTTGCATTTGCGCACTAGTGATTTCGTTAAAGAAATGGGTAGAAAAAGTAGGAAAAATTGCAACATTGCACACTTTTTAGCTGTGTTGCACGTATACACACAGAATATTTTTTCATGCTCTGTCACTTATATTTCTGCCATATTTTTCTAGAAGCTTATATTGTTTATTTAGTTTTTCAATTGTTTCTCTACATACATACATATATACATATATACATATATACATATATATGTATATATAAATAAGTATATTTAAATTAGACTCATTCTAAAAGAAGAGAAGTTCCTTGAAAGTATTTATGCAGAGCTTTGTAACTTTATTTCCTTCCTTTTCAGTTATATAAGAATTAGAAATTAAATAATCACTTGCTGTGGGAAAATGTTTCAAAAGTGAAAAATATAAATTTCATTTAAAGTTAGAATAAAAAATATATATGCAAAAAGGGTGGGCAAGCAATTAAAATAACATGGGCGTACTATCACTATGGTATTGGGAAAATAAGTGCCTTTAAACTAAAAAACTTGTTATAGGACACTTCATCTTTGTTCACGAGCTTACAACTGCACCGAGAGTGTCGGTCCTGTTTTCCGAATCCAAAAAATGACGTTCAAGGTTCAAAAGTGACTCAAAATCATTGCGTTGTGAATTTAGGGTTAAAACGTAATTATGGCCAGCAACTGCTTGCGGATGAATGCCATTGGACCATTTTTTATTTGAACCCACGTCCCCCCATGTTTCTGTCTCTAATGAAAGCTTCGAACAAGATTTTTAAAAAGCGCCCTTACATAGATGAAAAAAAGAAACCGATATCAATAACAAAATGCGGCTTTCATTGCTGTGTATTTTTTTTTATTTCTTTCTTTTTCTCGTGAGACCTTTCAATTTCCGCAAAAATGTTGTGCTACGCTCTCTGCAATTCTTTTCAAATTTTTGCTAATATGGAATATCTTGTTAACACGTATAACTAAAATACAATTGTAAACTAATTTCCTTTAAGGACCTACATGTGGCATATAGTGAAGTTAAATTATAAAAAGTCTAGTCGAGAAATATTATTATTTAGTTTGCGTGCTTGTGTCTGGACAACGACAATGAGTAAAGTAGTAGACATGTTACTTAAATTGCCAAGAAAAATTGCTGCAATAAATCCCATTTCCTTTCCATTATATCATAATTCCAACAACAGCAATAATCGCAAGTACAAGAACAAGAACAACAAGTATATAATTTGCCTCAAGACAATGTATTTTCTTGTCGAAAGTTTCATACGCATTCCAACAATCAAAATCATCATTATCGTTGTTATTATTATTACTATTATCAGCATTTTATGACTTGTCTTGAATGTCAAATTGTCAACACGGGGTCTTTGTCATGGACTTGGAGAATTAAGGTGGCTTAGCCAAGCCGGTAACAATAGTAGCAATAATAATAATAGTGCCACAATAGTTGCAGACTAACAAACGGAAATTACATTTCAAATAACACTAATACTCATTCAAATAATGCAAGGAAACATACATAGGCACGAACGTATCTAATACAATAAAATAATGACTGACTGACTAACTGGCTAGCGGTTGAGGTGGTGGGCCGATAAGAGAATCGGATGGTATGGTCAAAATATCTGCTTTAGACAAATCAAAGGGGAATTCTTTTGTGTAAACCTTTAACTAATAGCTATGAAAATGTGTCATCACCAACAAAAAGAACAATAAAAAGGAAATTTTATGAATTCATTCAAGCGTAAATGCGTGCGTGCGGCAAAAAAGTATTAGTCAAAAAAAAAAAAAAAAAAAAAAAAACAACAAAAAAAATTAAAAAAAATAAAAAAAGAATGTCAGATTACGTGACAAATTTACAAGAGCGTATTTTAGTGCAGTATATATAGTATTTAATATACCGATTTTGTTGCCTTTCAACAAACAAACACTTCCATAGACCGGGTCCTTTACATATTTGCAAAGCGCGTTACAGAAATGAAATATTATCTCAGCTAAAGCAAATAGAACGTGAGATGAAAAAAATCACAGTGGAAAAGAATTCATTGTTAAATTCCTTCTCTCTATTTCTCAGTTACATACAATTCACTTGTATTTAATTTTAAACTTTGGCATCATCAAGTAAGCAGACAATGTTGTCTCCTGTATTGTTTATTTTATAAACACTTATGTGTATTTATTTTTGTTGCCAACTCTTCTTAGGTATACACAATAGCGCTCCTGCAGCTAGCTGTATGTAATATGAGTGCTGGGCAAAATAAACTGAAAACACATTTGAAACACAATCTCAAGTATATACAATTTTTGTCTTTTGTTTTTTTATTATCTTGGCCAAAAAAAAAAAAAAGAAGAAGAAGAAGAAGAAGAAGAAAAAGAAGAAAAATCATTTTCCTTTAGACTCCGTTGCTCATACTGCCGAGTGAAATATGTTATGCTCAATTTATTATCTAAATAAAGTTATGTAGACACTTTTTTGGCACTCAAAAGTCTATTAAATAAATGTTTAACGAACAATATGTCTAAGAATTAAATATAGTTTTAAATTTAAAAGAAAATAGTTGTTTTTAAATTTCTATTGACAGATATGTTCACAAAATAATTTCTATCATCTCTAACTTTACACATGTAACCCACTTTCGTTCTTCTTCTCTCCCATTCTCTGCAGACCGTGTTTGTATGAGTTGGTTACTGAAATTATGCAATACATTTGATTTTCCATGAAACTCCCTAAAGCATGCTACATTTAATCACAAGTAAACTTATGCTCAAAGTTGAACACCTCAATAAAACTTGTTTAAGAAAGTAAAGGAAAATACTTCTACCCTTTCGTTGTTGTTTTTTTTTTTTTTTTTTTTTTTTTTTCTTTGAAAGCACTTTTCAATATCAAAGTAAGTATTATCATTAAATAAAGTGGATTGTAAAAATTAA